>CM040625.1:85628671-85728795 GCA_022817965.1 Solanum lycopersicoides
GAAAAAATTTTTTACTATTTACGAAAATTATTTAACAAACAAGTAGCAAATTTTTTCTATATTTTGTTTTAGACATGCTGAAAATTATTTAGTAACTCCCATGAACATGATTTCTAGGTAAAGAACAACTATCTGCAACCTATAGGTATGATCTCTACACCCAAATGACATTGGAACAAAAATAATATATTAGTACAGCATATTATGAGCTTGTTGCTTTGTTTAAATTCTACAAAGTATGGTTTAGCATGTTAGCGTGTTTCGTTAAGAGACCTTTCCAGACGCCTTTTCAAAGGCAGCAACCATCTCTAGGACAGATTTGCCTTTTCCAGTACCCAAATTGTAGGCAACACAACCTAATGCAAACCATTAAAGAGAAGAACAAATGTCATGAGATGTTACCTTCAACAGCAAAATATGAAAGGTCAAAATCATTCAAAGGGGTATCATTAGCTCGAACAAATGTCAAAAGAATTCAGATCAAAACTTTGCTTTGAAAAGGATTACTTACCTATATGATTCTGCCTTAGAAGTCTCTGAAGTGCAACAACATGACCGTCCGCCAAATCCATAACATGGATATAATCTCGTATCTAGTGAGAAGTAGATTAAAAATCATTTATCAGTCAAGTACAGAAACAAAATATGTTAAAGGTGATTCATGCCATGAACATATTTGGATATTCTACTATGTTTCTGTCTTTTCTCTTCATTATAAGTAGTTCAATAAGTTGTTCCAGCTGGTAAGTTTTGCTCGCTCTTCATTTTCTGTTTCTCTCGTATGAACTCTAGTCAGATGGTTATGTTTAGTCATTCGATTTCTTTTTTTTTCCTCATACAAAGAAGCTACAGTCACAAAGAATCAGCCCAACATAACCTACCGCGGTACCATCAGGTGTAGGGTAGTCGTTGCCATATACATTCAACTCTGGCAATCTACCAACAGCTACTTGCTGAATGTAAGGCATAAGATTGTTGGGAATGCCCTTTGGATCTTCCCCGAGTTTGCCACTTTCATGAGCTCCTACTGGGTTGAAATACCTCAACAGTACGATATTCCATTCTTGATCTGCCTTCTGGATATCCCGGGCAATATCTTCAAGAAATAGCTAATTAAATAGAACAAAACACTGGTTCAGTTACAGAGTTTACAGACTGAGATCGTATCATTTCTCTAATCGTACAAAATTAAGAGACAATTATGATGATACAAACCTTTGTTCGACCATAAGGATTCATAGCCTTCAATTCAAAATCCTCCACACAGGGAACCTTTTCAGGCTGACCATAAACTGTTGCAGATGATGAAAAACCAACTGCAATTTCACACAATGAACTTAAAAAGTTATCAACCTGACCAACCTACTCAACACCCTCCTACGAATCCAACAATTCGCCACACCATGAGCAACTGAACCCCCTTTCGCCCCCTAGCAACGCCCATGTTCTTGAGGCTAAATGAGTTCTTGAAAGAAGAACATATTTATATTTCCCTTCAAATTCTACCAAAACTATCAGTACAGGGTAGCAGCAATCATGTACATAACAGATTCCAACTTTCGCTGAATGCATAACATATTTTACTTTATATGAAACCAAAATCATATCGAAAAACGTACCTTCTTACAATTATACTTGGCCATGACTGAATACAAAGTTATTGATCCAATCAGATTGTTCTCAAAATAAAGAAAAGGCTGAACAACACTCTCTCCAACAGCCTTAAGCCCAGCAAAATGGACCACAGCAGCAAACCTGTTTCAATATATATTACAAAACAATGAATATCACAACACACCATAGAAATGCATTCAGAGGAAATAATAACAGCAGGAGATAATTTGAAAACAAGAAAATTTTCATACTCTTTCTTAGAAAATAGCTTCTCCAAGTCATCTCTGTTTCTAATATCACCCTGCCACCAAGAAACAACAAAGGTAAAATCCCAAATAAGGTGAAAAAACACAATTCTAGTATTGTGAATACAAGGTATGTAAGATCAACATTCATTTCACAAACAAAAATTAGGATTAAAAAGACCTAGTTGTACAATCACAGAGCTATCAAGATTCCTATAAAATAAATAAAATAAAGATTACTTTTTTAAGAAAATGATAACAACATGATACAGGGCAGCAATGAAAAAAAAAAAACAAAAAAAAAGCTAATGATGGAGCCTTAAACATTCAATGACTACAAAACACACACATAATCATCTCAAAAAGCTCATTTTTTTCACATCTCCTCCCATTTTGCCCCTATTTTGTGGTTTTAGAAAAAGGGTGTTGATAAAAATAAAAAAGATTGAAAAAAAAAAGATCATACCAAATGGAATTCAAGATTCTGTGAAAGTTGAGGACCAACTAATTCTCTGACTCTATCAACAGCTTCTTTCACAGAATTATGAAAGTTATCAATGATTGTAACTTTGAACCCTTCCTTCAGTAACTGCACCACAGTGTGTGTTCCAATGAAACCAGATCCTCCAGTCACCAAAATATTTTCTTGACACTGAACACCCATTTCATAAAACACAACAAAGATTCAATCTTTATCCTTTCAAGAACCAATTTTTATGGAAAATCAGAAAAAAGGGTTCTTTCTTTTTAGTTGTAGAAGATACGTGAAGAAAAAGGGAGTATATAAAGGTAAAATTTTGAGCAAATCAAGACTCTTCTTGGAAAAAAAAGAGTAGATAAGCAACAATGTTAAATAAGGAAAAATTGAAAAATATGAGGGGTGGGGGGTGGGGGTGGGGTTTCTTTGGAAGAAGATTGGGATGAAAAGAGAATTTTATGGAAGTTTGGGATCCTAATTATGGCTGCATGATTTTGTGTGTGGGGTGGGGTGGGGGGCTAGGGTAAAATTATATCATATACAATAAAACAGAGAAAATATTTGATTTATGGATATTAATTATTGTTTTAACAATTTTGTAATGATTTAGGATCTTTTATAATTAAGTTAGGATTCCATAGTAATCTCAATGATTTACTATTTATGTATATATTTTATCTTCTCCGAATTTTACTGAGTTTGTTTGTTTGTTTGTTGCATTTTGTAACAATTTGAAATTTTTATTAGCGATTTAATTGATTTTAAATTTTTTATTAATGATTTAATTGATAACTCGATTATAATTATTAAATAACAGTCTTACTCGATGAAAACGATGCTTCCATGTTCACTGACATGAAGTATTATTTTGATATAGTATTACTTATGTTTTCTAATTGAAAAAAAAATGATCTTTTCAAATAACTTGAAAATTTTGTTGGTAATATTTTGATATGCTTGACTTTTTTAACAATTGAAATCTATAATTAAATGGTAAAAAAGTAATAATTGATACTTTTAATAGTTTTATAATCATTTAATATATTTATAAATTTTATTAAAATCTAATCAATCAATAAACTAGTCGATTTTAAAGTATTGTATACATTCACATCTTTAGAATGTTTTAGGACAAATTTTCAAAGATTTAAGTCTTATATTACATTCCATAATAATATAATATATATTATAGTAATATGTATATTATATTGACTATAGCTTACCAAGTAAATAATACTTATGTTGTTAGTCTATAAATAGTTAAATAAGGATTTGGTGAATCTATATGTTACTATAAACATATATATAATAATTCTAGATATCACTTAATAAAAACTTGAACTACTTGTTTGCTTTTAAATTTTATAATAATTTTAATGTATTCTTTGTATTTGTTTACAATTTAGACTATGTGTAGATATGGTTATTAGTTTTTTTCGAAAAATTATAAAAGATCATTGAACTATACTCCTCGCATTATGGGTAATGTTTGGTAAAAATTGTTTGCGTGTGTGTTTATAGTAAGTTAAGTAGGTGCATGATATGTGTTGGCATTTAGGCTTTTAACACTTAATTGTGGTTAATTGATGTATTTTTTGTACCTTATTCAATAACTTAATAAAAATATCAAATGTGAATAAATATATTAAGAAATTTATTAAATAATTATAGATATTTAACTATTTATTCAATTATTATTAAATATTAGTAATAACTTAAAATTATTAATTAAATTTCCTAAATTAAATTTCACATGAGTTATCAACTTATCATGAGTTTATACTTTAACTAAATATTCATGAGTCATGACCATTACACTGTTTGGATGATTGTTATCCGTTATATTGTATTGTATCGTTACTATACCTACAATGTTTGGTTTGATTGTTACTTAATAGGTATTGTATTGTATTGTTAAATTTCGTAGTTACGTAACAATGAAAATCCCTATTTTATGGAACAGACAATTTAGTGTCTTTCCATTGTTACTTAATTTCTTTTTCCAATTATATATTTACATAATATTTCAAAATACTATTTTACCCTTTATCTTAATTATTTAAATCTAGTCAAATCTCCTACCTAGAATAATTAGGATATTTTAGTAAATTTATAAATTACAATACAGTACGATACGAACAAACCAAACAGTTAAAATGTTATTAAACAATAACAAACAATACAGTCTACCTAAACATTGTATCTACCATACAATACAGTACAATAGAATATAATACAATACATTATGAAATAATGGGTAACAATGATCCAAACAAAGTATTAAAGACTACCAACTTCTCTTCGTGTATTCACATCCAACAAAGGCACTATGTTAAACCTCATATTATCACTCTGTCATTTTCATATATTTTTTCACCAGATCATTTCCTCTATGTTAATTTTTTGAATAAAATCAATCTAAAATTTTCTAAACAACATGATATTATCATCGTTTTAAGCTTGATCTGGCATAAACTTTGCCACACCATTGAAAATATCTTTGCACTTTATTTCTAAATCTTTATATGTTGCTTTTTTACTTTTCTCAACAACTACATTAATTTTGTTCACACACCCAAACATTATCACCTCTCACCATATGGCAATGTGTACGTAATTTTGTAACACACAAAAAGTTTTTAATTCCAATTTGATAAAACTATAACTATATTTTGAGTCATTTTCAAACGTCAAAGGCTGATGTGGAATTCTCATCTTTAAGAGATTTCGATTTCCAAGAATTCTTTTCCTAACTGAAAATCTGGTACAGATAGCTCAGTTTGTTAAAAAAAAAAATACATAAATAAAAACTGAAAAAATATTTCTTTTTGTTTGCCAATTTGCATTTTATAATCAAACCGTACATACGAAAGGATAAAACCCAATATCAATTTAACATTAATATAGGAATAATAATTCTAATCTTATCATAAAGAAAAAAGCGTTCAATAAAGAAAAAGGGAGTACTATTATAGGATATATTATTAGTTAAATAATTGATAGACAAAGCAATAATTGGTTCTTATCATTTTATCCTAAAACTCTTTTTTTCAAAAGACAATTCTGTTATTTGGAGAAAATGATGGTCTACCAAAAATGCTGACGATATACGTCCATATCCTAAAATCACTATGAAATAATAATTTCGTAAACCACATCAGAGATATAAACCACACTTAGTAAGTTGGATACATCAAGCTCGATTGAGAAGGGCCATGACTAGGAAAATCGATCTCCGACCTCCTTTATGGAATACAACCTTAATGTACTAAACAAGGTGAGAGTATATTTTGAAACTTTATCAAACCAATAGTTACTACAATTAATTTTCACCTTATCTTATCAATGGCATGGAACAAGGCAAAACCTTAGGAACACATTTTTTGAACAATGTGAAATTGAGTTAAATGCATATTTACAAAACCAATCCTCTCCTTCTGCTAGACTTCTGAAATAGGACAGGGAAAAACAGTTTTTCAGAGTGCATCCACACAGAATTGTGCAACTCCCAAAACGAGAATCTTACCCTAATAAGTTTACATGTTTGTCATATAGTTTTATACCTTTCGCGATGTTTTCTCATTAAGCTTCCATCTTCAACTATTTCTTTAGCTTAGTTTATGGCCTTCTGTCAAGTGTTTCAGCATATGTCATTGCTTCACTGGTCTTTGTTACCTCGATAATTGACATGCGTTGAGGGTTCTCTGATTGATTCATTATTTAGTATGATTTGACTGACTCTGTAATTTGGAATTGATCAATTGATATATGATACACCAATACAAATAGGAGTACTAGCAATAATCATGAAACAACTGCGAGAAGATGATAAAAATTTACCTGCTTGTAATCTACAACAAAAGCTTCCCCAGACAAATACTCTGCAGCTCATCCCTAGAATCAAAAAAGAGAATTATAATAGAAATAATACAAATATAATCTGAAGTAGAATGCAGGATTAGATCAAAACTAGTTCAGACGGATTAAAGATGAACATTTAGGCGGAAACGTGTGACATCCCTCTTTGCAGAATGGTCACATATTCTCATAAACATTAACACATCTATGCACATACAACTTCACTCCTTCTGCCATAAAGTATTATCAGCTTTGCAAATAAGGAAATGCAAAAATAATCCAGTAGGGGATAGGCAATGAAAATAACAATTTCTTCAGCGTTATACCATAAGGTTCATCTTCAGATCCATTTTAAGCCGTGAAAACTTGCAGGCTCAACGGTTCTTTGAGACGAACAAGCTAGAATATTGAAGAGTTCACTTGTTTTATATATTGATTTAACTAAAACAATGGTCAAACATCAATTCGAAGTTGCTTTCTATTCTAGTCGTCCAATACAAGCAGCCTAAGAATCATTGGATAAGGTTCGCAAATAACTGAAACATAGGTCACCTAACTGCTCAAAATATACTACTACTCTGGTCCAAAATAAACGTCTTTTTAGCTGAATCAATTTGGTCCATACAAGTGTTGCTCTAGAAAACCAAAGCATTAATTATTTTTTTCAAATCTACCCTAACTTCCAATAAATGATCTTAAGAAGTTCGAGTAGGATGCAAGGCATTTGAAGAGAAATTACCCTTTATGATTAGTGCTAATAATAATTTCTTAAAGGTAGAGACATTTATTTTAGACTGGGGAGAGTAACAAATGCAGAAAGCAATGCAATTATACACATCCATAAATATGTGGTTAGTCTAAGATCTTTCTAAGGCTTATCAGATCAGTTGCTCTTTCTAACTGGAACTAGAGCAATGAAGATGCTAATTTAGAGTTCAAGCTCTCAAATAATAAAAATCGTCTAACTGGGCAGGAAAAAGCTGAAATAAAGGAAAAACAAAAAACAAAAATGCATCAGTTACCTGTTTTTATGGTGTTAACATTGTATTAGCACCAAGAGTAAGTCCACAAGGTGGAACTGCAGAAACTGGTGTGCAAGATCTAGAGGAATCCCATTCCATATCAAAGGCATATTCCAACCGTCTTCCAAGGGATTTTCCTGAAACTGATCTTTTACATCCAGAAATCCTGTCCTTCAGGTTTGAGGTGTCTTCCCTGTCAGATACACTCCCGAGAAAATGCATGGGCGTGGTACTGCCTGTGAAACTAGAATGCCCAGAAGCTTCTGCAATTCTTGAAGTCTTCTTCCTTATGATTGAAGGAGTTTTTGTGTAGCTCATTGCGGAGTTCCTTAACACAGATTCTGGACTGCTACCATTAGCAGAGACTGTTAACTTAAGACTAGGAGGTGTAGAGCAAAGTGGATGGCCATGATGTTGCCCGATAAAGTTGTCTTTACTAAGGTTTTCATCCATTGACGAAATCATCAAGTCTTTTACTTTTGGTGGTTCATAATACAAGCGGCCAGGCTGATTGAGAGCCAAAGAAGATTGTGTATCATATGTTTTGTTCTTCTTGTTACCGTAGGAAACCTCGGTGAAGGCAGCCAATGACAAACTCAAGAAATCATGGTCAGGATCTTTAACAGAGTCGTACCTAGACCTTTTGGGAGATTCATACATACTCCCAAAAGAAGTAGGACGAACAACCTCAACTTGAGAACTACTCCATCTGGTGTTGTGTGATGGATCCAAAGGAACATCCAAAGAAGAGTCCAACAGAGGATATGATATTTTAGTGAGACTTAAAGTGGATTGGCATTGTTTATCTGTCTCACCAATTGGAAGAATTTCTGACTTGACAAATTGTATTCCACCAAATTGCTTTATCAGATCCCTCTCCTTCTGTTCTGATGATTTACAGGCTCCAAATGAAGAAGTACCCTTATGCAACCCATTTTGAGGAGAATTAGCAGATCCAATTCTCAAATCAGTTGAGCAAGGATCAGCAGCGTTACCTACTCCTGTCTGCTCGCTCAAAAAGACTGTTTCTGCATTATGAGCCTGTGCTGGATGCTTCTTGATTTCCAGACTTTTCTTGTGAGTTGAGAAGTCCGAAGAGCCCTCACTTTTGATATCCGGCACTAACCTACTTAGTAAATTCAAGTTCAATCTTTTCTTCAGAGTGGAATTCCAATGATTTTTAATTGCATTATCAGTCCTGAGAGAGCGCCAAAAGGAAAAGTAGTTCAGAAGGAGAACTAATCAAAATACGTGCCTATATGATACTTGAGCAAAAATCAATCAAGCAGAATGCATCAAGTGTAGGTAAAAAAATCATTTTAGAGTAATCATGATAAATTAGAAACTGGAATTGATAGATACAAACTGACACATGTACCTGCAGCTATTAGCACAAAAGAATGACAATCCTATGAATTAAACAGGGTGCAGATTGAGTCCTTAAAAGTACAGCTACGAAACCTAGAATATCAAGGCTTCTGCGGAAAGAAGCTATCATACTATTACTACCTCTGTCCCCATTTGGTTCTCCTAACTTGCTTGCCGAGGGTCAATCTGACCAAAAATAAAACTTAGCTTATTACTACAAGTTGAAAATTGTTGAAGAGTTCCACCTAGGGTGATAGAGGATACGTGGTCTCCTTATATGGCCTTGGGAAATCCTCCACTCATGAGCTAGCTTTTGGGGTTTAGTTAGGCCCAAGATCCATTTTCTTTACCTGGTGATACCAGAACTCATCCCAATTCTTGTTTCCAGATATTGGGGCCCTATTTGAATGGCCCATACTCCAGATGTTCAGTCCTGGGCATGACGACAGTGTTTAAGAGCCCCCTATAGAATGAAAAAGAGATGGCTGATCTTCATATATGGTCTTGGGCGATCCTCCCTCTTGAGCTAGATATTGGGGTGGAGTTAGGCCCAAAATGATGCTTTCAACTTTTTTTCCATTTCAAATTGACAAAATAAAATATTAAGAGAGTTCCAGACATGGATAGTTTTGAACCTCAAGAAGTAAAAGAAGAAACCATATGGGAGTAAATGATTTAGAAGTCTAGATGGAAGTGAAACTGGAGCATAAGATAAGGAGAAGTAAAAGTAAAGAGAAAGCTGCATATGCCTTCACTGCCTTCATTATAAAAATTATCTACTTATCTCCCTTGAACAAACTCGAGTAGTGTCCAAGATTTTGATACACTCTGTAAGCAATGTACCAAGGAATCCTAAAAATCAAAAGGTTGTGTTTGATTTGGCATACATTACCACACTAATACTAATGCTGACTTGTCAGAATCATGCACTCCAAACGATCTGCCATTGGTATGAGAGGGTCATAGGCTGATAGATATTACAAATTACTTGATCTACATTTTACGAATGCCCAAGGAATCTCTAAATCAGACACTGATATACATAATAGAAGAATAGTTTTTTTAGAATACCTTCCAGGCAGAAACTTCGCAATTTTAGCCCACTTGTTTCCATATAATTGGTGATAGTGGCATAGGACCAACTCTTCCTGTTCAGTCCAGGCATCTTTTGTTATTGTTGGGTCAAGATGATTGTGCCACCTGTGACATTCATGGACGATCTCACAACGTTAGTGAACATAGCAGACTGAAACAGCTATAATAACTTGCAATTAATCAACCAATGTCATTTTCTTATTCAACGGGAACAGAACATAGAAGTGTGGATCTCCTTTTAGGCAATAACTGCAAAATCCAACAAATAATTCACCATTAAATCGCAGTAACCAAATATTTAGCTGGCTCCCAGTTTTCATGCTTTTTCTTCTTCACTTACAAAAGAGAATCTGCCTATGTGCAAAACATAGCCAGTCTGAATCCTTATAAAGAAGGGTTGTGCCTCAAATTATGGATTTTTCATATAGCAAACCCCTACTACGAATTGGGGCATTAGTTGATTGATTAATTGCTTTGAAAAGACGCACACAACATATCAAGCAATAGATAACAGGAAATACAATGCTCCTATAAACGAGCAGGACCTACACAGGACAGAAAATCCAGTAGGGCTAAGTGAAAATAAGACAAAAAGATACAATTCCTGCAAAACACAAGAGAAAAGTGAGACAAAATGAGTTCTGAAAGCAAGGAATAACTTTGTAAGCAACATAACTACAGATGTTCCAGGAAGCCTTTTGAAAAATTATGCGTTTATGATCATGTAAATTAGTCGGAGGTATAAATACAAGCTGTGGCATAGCAACAGATTTAGGCGGAGTTAGAAACTGACCTTTCCCGACACTGCTTGCCAATGCGACCAGGCAAAGAATTTGCAATAGAGGACCACTTCTTACAGCCATGTTTCTCAACTAACTCAATGATCAGGTCATCCTCCTGAAATTCCAAAAAGAACAAAACAGTTGTCTTTAATAATCAAAGTATTGATAATTGGAATATAACTCGTAGAAAACCAATGGTTGTAGAACTGTTTAATACCTCCTTTGTCCAAGGACCCTTGACAAGCTCAGGATTCAGAACCTTCTGCCAGCGATGCAAGCACTGCACATCAGTCCTTCCATTCAAGCACTCAGCTATAGAACAAAAGAGAACACAATAAAACCACACAAAATGTTCAGCAGACAAATTTTGCTCATAGATACAACAGTATAAGTTACTCCATGAAATAGCCAGGTATTCAAAAGATGGAAACCAAGTCATAAAGTGACTTGGAGCAAAAAGTAAAGGTCTTTGTGGTTAACCTAGCTGAAAAGTATAGAGCATGACAGAGTTAATAGTTTTACCAATTCTTTTCCAGTTTCTTCCTTTGAACCGTTCCACCACTTCAGTCAACAGATTGTCCTGTGAAAGAAATAAAGATGTCAGAAATTTCTAGATCAAAGGAAATGAGCCTATGGAAATAGTAAAAATGAGTAAACTAAACTGATATTATGACTAACAAAATCTATCTTTATCCTTTCCTTTGCTCAATTATACATCCTAAGCACCCACATGCATCAGAACCCAAAAGGAAAAAGGACATGACAACTCATACAGATACTTCTATAAATACCTAACTATCACAGAGACACACTCTCATCACAAGGTTATAAAAACCATCATACATGTATGCAGAATACTTCAATGGAGAATTAATGCACTTGAAATCAAACAACATAATAGGTACAACAAGAGCTCTAGCGACTAGCCTATTACCTCTTCTTCTGTCCAGCCTGCCTGAGAAGAACGCTTAGTTGGACCTGAGCTCCTTCGACAACTGGAACTAAAATAGGATTAAACAATTGAAGTGAAAACTAAAATTGCATCAATCAGCCATCTGTTTCAAAGACCTTATTTGAGGCCCAACTGTTCAAAGACAGAAAAAAATCAAAGGTGTCAGCTTACCCAGGCTCGGAGGAGCATCTCGGAGTGCTAGACTCATAACTGCTATCAGAGAGAGATGAACAAGAAATGAATCCACCTATGTCAAGAGTTGGAGCTTCCTCTTTAACTTGTATCATGATCTTGCGGCCAAAGAATATCCTTAAACTGCAAAACAATAACGACAAAGAAGAAGTAAGAACAAATGCTCGAACGCACAAGCTAATAAGAAAAAACAAGAACAGTTATAGAAATTAAAAACCACGTTTTGCTCTCTTCACACCAGTAAACATGTTGGGCCCGACAATCAGTATAATGCTAGACTATGTTTATATTAGCTGTCAACCTATAACCCTCTACTTTTATCTAGATGTGGAAGTCGCAAGAGCTATTAGTTACACCAAGTAAGAAAATAGTCTTCTTTCAAATAGATCATAAGAAGATTTCAACAAGAACACAAACATATGTCCTAAATCCTAAATGTTCAAGGCACCCAAACAAAAGTATGGAAAGAATTTCCAGCAATCCAGTAATACGATCAAATATCTCACAGCTCTGCAAAAGAAGGACAATAGACATGTGTGTGCTCCTCAGGAACTAATCAATCAATCACCACACCTCGACCCCAAACTAGTAAAGATCTTCTATCAAGATCATTTGTATCAACTCAAGCTCCATCCCAGTATAAATCAATTTATGCAATATGAACATCATTTTTGCATAGTGGCCAAACAAATCTACTTCATATATTTCAATTTCATGGATATCCCTAAAGTACCTCCTCAAGAACTAATAAAACACAAAAAAATACAACTTTTAAGCAAAAAAAATAAAACTCAAAATTCAACACAAAGATCAAAACTTTAAACTAGCATTTAGTCAGCAACCAAACATTATCAGATTTTCCAAACAAAGAGAATTATCCCCTTAATAAAAAACACAATTATTTTCCCCAAAAAAGAAAGGTTCAAAACATACAATAATGAACAAGATGCCATGAAATGCAGATAAACACTTGAATTGCTTCCAAATAAACAGGGAATGGATAAAAAAACAAATTTATAAAACACATAAAAATGCACCTAAAACCCAGATACAGATACAGCTAATCAGAGTAGTCAAATTGAATGAACTGTTTCAGTGAACTACACCTCAACCCCAAACCACTACAGATCCGCTATATAAATCATTCCTAACCACTCAAACTCACTCATTCCATTACAACTTTCATATATCTATCCGTTCCATAGATGCACCCAAGCATAAAACACACAAAAAAATCCCCTTTTTTACATCTCTTAACCAAAAAATCAAAATTTTACACTAACATTCCATCAATCCATCGAACAGGATCAAAATTTCACAAGATACAGATTCCCACCTGAGGAACCAACAAAAAAACACAAAATCCAAAATAAAACAGCTTGAAAACATACAACGATTGAAAAAACAGCTAAAATTGCTTCGAATTCGTAAAATAAACATAAAAATCATAAAAAATGTACCTAAATTGTAGAGAGAGAAATAGAGTATAATTGAATGTAACTGACCGTTTTTGAGTGAAGTTAGGGTTTAAAGATATTAATTTGTAGAGAGAGAAAGAGAGAGAGTAGCGGGAAACTGAAGAAGATTCTGAAGTGTAACTGACGGATTTGTTGGATTTGAAAAATATATACTATGAAGAAAGTGTGTTATAGAAGAAACACGCTCAAGCGGTGGGGTTTGGGAAGGACTCTTTTTTTAAACTGGATTTCTAGCTCCGTCTTCATATATGGTAACAATTTATCTTGAGATAATATATTTTTCAACTAGACTAATGGAATAAACAATTATTTTTTTTATATATATCCATACAAATCGTTTTTGTTAGTAACGGATTTAAAAGTTGTTGATATGAATTACGATTTAAAAATAAAAACGTTACTGACAATAATGACTTTATTGAATTCAGTCAAAGTTTAATGGTTGAATTTTGCAAATTTAAAATTCTTCTGCATGGTTAAAAATTCACGTATTTTGTAAAACGTTTAATGTTAACAAATGTGAGTTTGAAATACTGTGAGTGAGTTTTTAATTACTCATTATATCGTAAGCAGGGGTATCTATGTGTTAATTTTATAATCACTTAATGGATCTAAATAAATCGGAATGATTGAGATTTATATTGAAGTCTTAATGTTATTAAGATTTTTATTAAAATATTTTTATACAGATGACAATTCACCGCTAATTCATATATTTTTAGTTATATCTATCACCATCATCTAACGTCTATAACCACCGTCCTCAACTCAACTACAACTACAACTATAATTACCACCATCTATGAGTGTTCACAAATCGATTAGCGTCAGTGATTGATTAAAATCAAAATCAAATCAAAGTACAATATACATTTATCAACTTGATTGTCATCGATGTTAATGTGATTTTATTCGATTATTCAGTTATTAATCATATACAAACAAAAAATAAATAATTCACATAAAAGGAAAAAAAAAGACAACAAGTTACCTAAACAGAAAAATAGTTAGATCGGATCACATTACAAAACTTTTAAACACTAAACTTAATGTGAAAAAAAAGCGTTAAAATTCACCACTTTGTCCCTGACAAAAAAGTGACAATGACATTCCTAGTCTCAAATAAACTTACATAAACACTCATATAAATAAAATTGATATGTAAATAAATATTTTTATGTTGGATAATTTTTATATAAATAAATCTTGACGATAGCATATATACAATATTTAAAATTGTTCATAATATATATTTGATCTTTTTGAGCTTTTTTAGGAAAAACAACTATTATCTAATTTAGGAAATGTAAAATTAAATCAAAACAAATTATTTTGCTTAATCAATTTGATTGTGTTTTCCGAATCAATTTTATCCAAAATATGAACATTCATATTCCCTCCCTCGTAACTTGGGAAACCTTTTAGCTAAATTTTGAAAATATTCCTTACATTTAGATTTTCTATATTTATCGTATATCATCATTATTTTATGTTATATATTGACTCGTTTACTATTTATATTTGAGACAAAGTGTGTTAACACGTATAATTCAACATGAGATATTAAAATATAGAAGAAAGATAAAACTCTAAACAAATTTTTACACCTCCGTTTCTTGATTTTGAAACTTCTAATAATTTTTTTATTCCACTTGTCATTTTTACATGTTAGAATTCTAGCACTTCTTGCTTGAGTTGTTCCATATTTTATTCGGAGACATTATCCTTTCTATAAATTTCCAAATATCATTCGAGTTTTGTTCTCCTATATGATTGTTTTTAAAAAAAAATTAATCCTACTTAATATAAATATATCTCTTTTTAATTTATTTCATAAACGAATAATACATTTTATATTTGAAATGATTTAATTTAAACTTTTTATTTTAAAGTTAATAATATATAACTTTATCGCCAGACATGTGTCTATGACATAATTGAAGACGAATTTTCCACCACCTAATAGAAAATTAACAATTGTCTTTCATATTTAGTAAAATTTGATCTTTCTTACTGTCAAGTCTCTATTTTCCTTTTGATTTTTTGTACACTTAACAAGTCACTAATTATATATTCTTTTCAACTATATTGATTTGAGGGGCACTGATATAGATCATTAAATATATTGATGGATAAAAATTTAATAATTTTAATTTAAAATTTTCGTCTGACATCTCGATCGAATTCAAGCACAGCTTCCATTAATTACTGAGTCGTTGCGATTTAATATGAATATCGAATGTGGATGATGAAAAAAATACTTTGTGTAAATCACAAAGCGTATTCATGTGTGCATAGCCTTTCAATTGTTGCTAATGTTGAAAATAGAGGTCCTTAAACTTGCATAATTACCTAAAAAAGTTTGAATTTATGTCCATCCAAATTCTAAGTTCATTGTTCTAACTTTGATTTTTCTTTTTTGCTTTTTACTACCAAATGGTAAGTACTTTATTTCATTAATTGTTTATCAGATATCTCGAATTCGAGTCTTCTAAGTACATAATTATTTTGTTAAAAAACATGTATACTCAATATGCAATTTTCAGGTGCGTATCCAAATTTAATTAAACTTCGATGCTGATACAAACCTTAATTGGAAAAATAAAAAGATAGATATATGTACTATTCAAAAGTAAAAAAAAAATCCCAGCTTAAATAATAGACCCTTGCTACATTTTCTACAACTTCTAGTAGCAACACCTTGCACCCTTATCTTGATAAAATAGTCTACTAGCCTAGCCAAAACATTACATTTCACAAACCAAAATTTCAAAAAATTAGTTACTTATCAACTATATTGGTGCCCCATTTTTACCCTATAAATACCCTTCTAATTATTATTACTCCCTCATAAACACCATCACTTATCCCAATTTATTAGTAGTCACAAAAAATAGAAATATGAAAACTTCTATTTTTATTCTCTTTTCCCTTTTTTTCACCTATGCCAATGCAGCCACAATTTTAGTTCGTAACAATTGTCCCTACACCGTTTGGGCTGCCGGAGTCCCGGCCGGAGGCGGCAAACGCCTCGATCGTGGCCAAACGTGGACGATAAACGCCCCTCCGGGGACTAAACAAGCTCGAGTTTGGGGCCGTACCGGATGCAATTTCGATGCATCCGGTAAGGGAAAATGCCAAACTGGAGATTGTAATGGTCTTCTTGTATGTAAATCTTTTGGTGTACCACCAAATACATTAGCTGAATATGCCCTAAACCAATTTGCAAATAAAGATTTTTTCGATATTTCTCTAGTCGATGGATTTAATGTCCCTATGGAATTTAGTCCAACTTCCAATGGGTGCACCCGTGGCATAACGTGTAAAGCGGAAATTAATAAACAATGTCCTAATGAATTGAAGGCTCCCGGAGGATGTAACAATCCTTGTACCGTTTTTAAGACTGATCAATATTGTTGTAACTCTGGTAACTGTGGTCCGACTAAATTTTCGAGATTCTTTAAGGAGAGATGTCCTGATGCATATAGTTACCCTAAGGATGATCCAACTAGTACTTTCACTTGCCCTGCTGGTACTAATTATAGAGTTGTGTTCTGTCCTTAAATATCTATATCTATCTATCTATATATCGTTTTGTATTAATAATTTGAATAAGGCTATGTTATTCTCCTAGCTAGGAGGATTAATTACTAAGTCAAGGGAAAAATGATGTTTTTATTCATCATATATGTAGTGATATTATGGAAGTATTATGTAGTTCCTTAGTTTGTGATAATAAAAGGAAAATAAAGAATATCTTTATGATGATTTGGTTACTTTTATGTTTCCCTCAAGGTTTAAGTTAATAGCTTGACGAAATGAGTATGAAGATGCATGGTATCGAGCTTGATCCGTCTTTCACCCTCTATCAAGAGCTAGACAAAAATAATATTAATAGGAGCTTGCATTATATATGGACTTCGATGATCATAAATATTTGAAAAATATAGATGACACATAATAAATCTTCATCTCAAACACATGTATCGATTTCAGTGATAAGCTATGTAAAATTATTCGAGAAATTAAGTGGTAAGTTATGTATACGTGAAACTTAATTCGAGCGAAGGAGATTGCTTTCTAGGTGAGCGAAGGAGATTGCTTTCTAGGTGTGCAAAACTTCACATTGACATATAATTGAAAAGTAAGAGAAGTTACGATTAACGAACCCTCTTAATTGAGCAAGATTTTTTTAAAGAAAATCATCTAGATTTAATTCTGAACAAAAAAATATCATATAATATTAAGGATTTTCTTTATGGAAGCTTCACCCAACACAATTTTATATTCCTCGTTCCCACGATTATGTACATTAAATTAATTAAGTGGCTTAAAATTACTTTTTCACATGAAATTAAATTAATTTCTTTAGTATTCTAATCAATTTAATTTTTCAAAGAAGAGTTAAAAGGCTATAAAGTTCTAGTGATGAAGACCAACTATAAATTGACTACTTAGCTATACACACTTACACAGTCAAATATTGCACAATTTGAATATTATGATTATCTATATATACAATTCGATCTAAACTAGTTAAAAACAAAGGAGGGGTAAATTATTGTACATTTTTAAATTTAAACTTCGATATTCGATATTTATATTGAGTTTCGATTAAATATAAATTTTTATTTAAAAAATTCACATTAACAGATAAAATACTCCTAATAAACGACGACTTTCCAACTATATAACTCATAGTACATCTTGATTAAAAGGCTATGCATACTATTCTAATGCATGAGGACCACAAATTACAATAGCTTCATATTTATTATGGACAAAGACTTAGCTTTGCAGTCAAATATTTGCAATATGTATTATTATGATCATCTAATCCTTTTTGCTCCAAATTTCTAAAATTTCCATCAAAATGCCTACTTTTTTTAAAAATAAATATATACGGAAAAGGATAAAAAATAAGAAGAGTACTTTTGACTCAATTTGACAGGAAAGATAGTTTTGAGCCGACATATAGTTTAAGAGTAAATTTATTTCTGATAGTTTAAGAATGTTTTTGACCCTTTTCCGTAAGATATAACTAGTTAAACATTTCTTTCTCAACAACATGACTAAAGCCATTAGGAAACCTAATTAAGTATTCTCCGAGACTCTGTCTCATATTAGTTATCAACATTATTAAAGACAATGTTCATTTTAAAATACTAGTCAATTTAAAAATCAAGATATAAAGAAATAATTTATTTTTCCTAAAAATTAGGAGTGTGTTTTTAAAAGTGATAAAAAAAAGAAAAGAAGAAGGGTAAATTAATAGAAAATGTCGCTTTTGGTCATAGGAGATTTTAATTTTTTTTAAAAATGAACATTTTCTAATTATTCCTTTTTAGTGTCAGTAAACGCCACCGACAGATTGAATTTTTTGATTCGTTTAGTTGTAAGTATTTAATTGTTTCAATTACTTTCCTTAAAATTAAGAAGTTTTAATTTAAATAAATATCTATATATTAAAATGATATAGATATTTTATTTAAATTAAGATGTTTGAATGTAAATATCTATATTATTATTTTATACTATATAAGAAATTGGAATAGCACACGCTTCTCCGTCAACGCGTGTGCTTCCCTGAAATTAAACTGAAGTTGAAGGGCAGTTCAGTCATTTTTCAACTTAGAGCTCATCCTTGTTATTTTTCTACATCAATTCTAACGCCGCCCTCAATTTTGCTCTCTCTTCATCTTTTCTTCTTCCCAGCTATGCCCTCTGTCCAGGTGACCATGATTTTCACTTCAGTTAGAGTTGATTTTTCTCGCTGAAACCTCCGCTTGAACATTTGAAGATTTGGAAAAAATTGAAGCTTCTTCGGCTATCTAGCTTCGACTTTGCTCAGGTTAGTGCTTTTCCTCTTCCTTGTTTTTTATTACTGTTTTGTGGGTTGGATCTTCTCTGAATTTGCTCGATTCTTCGAATGGACGTTATCTCACCTGTTTTGTTCTTCAGTTTCGTGATTTTTAATTATTCTAATATTTTTTTCTAACCTCGAAAACCTGATATATTTTCATGTTCGCGCTTTTCTTTGGGTCAATTCATGTTAGAACGGAAGAGCTAAATATGGGAATTGGGTGTTTCTGAGATTTTGGACATATTGAAATATTAGACAATGGAAAAAATAGGCATCTCCTTTGACATTATCAATGAGTTGATCTGTTATCTACACGCAACAAACCCCAGTTGTTGGCAATTTTTAAAGGAGCAAAATAATAACTCGAACTTTGGTACTTTTTCCTCAAATTTGTATACTTATCATTTTAGCTGTAATTTTTTTAAAACTTAACAAGACCACTAAAATTTTGAAACCAATTGTGCATGTGTTCTGTATGAATGTATTCTCTTCTTTCATCTCAACTTTCCACTTGCTACTACGTTTGTGATTGCGTAAACTGCTATACTTTATTAGACATAAAATAAGGAATATGAATCTGTAAATTTTAACGTTAAAACGGAGAAAGACAATCAAAGGGAACAAGCTCCTTCATTAGAATTTTGAAAGTGATTTCATACATAATTTGGCACAATTTTGGAGGGTGAGTCTCTGTAAAGATTTTGTTTGCCTTCTCATTTTGGTGATCTAATATAGTCAATCCATTTTGGTTTGCTGTCTATAAATACACAGGAATAGCTACGTATTCACCAAACAAGTATACAACAAAACTGAAGTGACCATAAAAACCTTTTCTCCTTCTTTTGAATGTGCAGTCCAGTTTAGACTTTGACAGTATATGTAAACCAAATTTTGATACATAATTTGATCATAACCTTTTCTTTGCTGCCAGCCGTTACTACTAGATGAGTTCACATGGATTGTCTTGCAGTAGGAGCTACATAGTACTTACCTACAATATCCTCGACTTCTTTCAATAGAAGCTCCAAAATACCATCTCTTCAAGGCTTCAATCTTTATTCGAAATCTTTTCTTGCCCAACTCTGCTTTCGGAAGTAATAGTTTCATCTGGAATTTAATCTCTGTATTTACCCTTGCCTCTTCGTTCACTTGATCACTTTTTGGTACAAGTTGTCATATTATCATGTATACACACTCTTAATTGTGATTTCACGATATTGACATTTATTATTTTAAATTTTAATTCTTAACGTAACGATTAACAGCTTGTCTATCTTTAATCTTTTAGGCTTCTTTCTAAAATAGATACAATGAACTCATAGCTCCGCTCCAAATTTTGCCAACCAACAGGTACCACCACCACCATCTTCAAGTGAGCATACTTTACAATAATCTTTTTGCTACTTTGATTACAATTCTCCAATTCTACTTACCCTATCTGTAATTCGTTTGTATACAATACTTTGGTTCCTTTAATTCTTCCCCCCTTTTGATTTCAACTCCTCCTCTATTTAAACCATGGCTTCTTTGTTCCGCTTTTTAGTTAAAGATTATCTTTCAGTTGGTTAGAACGTAAATGAACCAATAATTTGCTTATAGTTATATATATATATATATATAGATTCATGCTCATCATGTCAAACCTATAATTGATATATAATGCTTTTGCGAGTCTTCGAGCTGTCATTTCCCCTTAAATTTAAGTATTTCATTGTTGGGCCCGGACAACGCCTTTACTAGTATTAAGATATGCATCAACACTCCTTTATTTGACAAGAAAAATTTACATATTAATTATATTTCCCTATTATGTATATAACTCTTTTCTATATTATATATAGGTTTGCAAGGTCATCATTTCGAATTCAAATTGTAATTATTTCCACTAATTTGAGAAAATAAGGGTTTATTTCTTTTGTTTTAATTTATGTGAGTTTCAAATAAATGGTAAGTATCTTTCTTATATTTAGTACTAATATACTTTAACTTTAAAACACATATTTTTTTAATGAGATAATTTATCATTATGCATATTTATATCTTTTTTTAGATTATAAATTTTAAAAATATAATATTATTAATTTTTTACTATTCTATATGTGATTAAATATCATCATATAAATTGAAGCGTTTATACCATCCTCATCAAAAACTTTTCTAACCTATCAACAGTAAGTCTTTCTAGTCTTATGCATTGAATGTTTAAACCCCACAATGTCCCCAAAAAAAATCACCTCATTGTACATGCGGACAATTTTTTAGAGATTTTAAATTTAAACTTTAATCGATTTTTTTTTTTAAAGTTGAATGTTATATCTTTAATTTAAATCTTTTAACAAAATTTTTAATTTAATCGAATTCAAAATAAACACCTAATAGTATAGAGAAGGTACATAAAAGCAGAAGTTATTGTTCCTTGAGTCATGATTAGTAGTTTGTGGAAAATTTTCCTGATCATTATTCCACGTTCACATTTTATTTTTCATGGATTAATTTTTAAACCATAATATATCTCTCGGAAAAAATAAATAGAAAATTAATTGAGATTATTTTATAATTTAAAATAAGTGAATTATTTAAAATTTAAGAAAGTCCATTCTTCCATATTTTTTTTAGAATACAAAGTTGCTAATATATTCCTTAAAAAGTCATGCAAAGTTATTTTTTTTTCTTTCACATGAAATAGTGTACTTTTTAATAAATAGTACTTTCAATTTTTAATTTGTTTATCTGATTTTTTGACTTGATATGATATGTGAAGTTAAATAAAAAAAACTGTTTGAATCTTATACTTTTAAACTATAAATTGAAACATGCGTTGTGATGCATTGATAGGAGTGCTTCACTCTTAACCAGAGGTCTCGGATTCGAGTCCTGGATATGGAGAAAATCATGTTGGAAGCGCCACCCCAAAATGAATCCTGCAGTACGAATTAATATCTGGTATATGTGTTGAGTCTCGATAAATTAGAATTCAAGCTTAAAAATTTCCTCTGATTGAGAAAATAAGGACCTATTTATTTTATCTCAATTTATGTGACGTTGCAATTTCCCTTCTAGTCACTGTTCTAAAAAAATGATACTTTTTTATATTAGATAACACACTTCAACTTTAAAATATTAATTTTTTCTTAATAAAAGGATTTATAATTATATAAATTATGTCTTATTTTAAATTATGAATTTTTAAGAGATTCCCTTGTTTCTTATTTATACTTACTCCGTACCTGTTAAATGTTATCATATAAATTAAAATGTTTTCGGACTTTTCAAACGTATCAACAGGAAGTCTTGATAGTCTTTTGCATTAACAGTTCTCATAATATAATTAACTTTTGTTTGATTCAAAACAAACAGTTAATAATAATGCAGGCAGCCGGCAGGGCAATTCTTTATGTTTGTTAATCAAAGGTTTTGTATTCAAATTTTATCTATTGTTATTTTTTATAGTAAGCGTTACATTTTCAATATAAAACTTTTTAATAAGAATTCAGATTTAATTAGACTCGATACGAGTAAAGTTAGGAGAAGGTTCCCAAAAAGACCAAAAAAATATTCATGAAGAATTAATTGCGGACGTGGAATAGTGGCTTGTGGAAAATTTTCCTCATCAATATTCCGATGTAATATTATTGATATATGTAATTACTTTCATTTCGTTTCTTTTTATATGTCATCTTTATTATAAATAGTTAGTTCATGATATTTATTATTTTATAAAATTAATGTATAAATTATAGTATTTTTCTGTTTATACTTTTAATAATTAATTAATTTTGAAAATAAATATTTGTTCAACTTAGAAAAATTAATAAGTAGTTAATGTTGCCATGTTTTTCTTTGTCAAAGTAAAACTAAAATTCAGGTTGACAGTCATATCTAGATCAGGAATTTCTCGTCTGATTTCATTAATCATTATAAACAACATCATATTTAACATGAATATTTAGATCATTTGAGGTAATGAAATTTAAATATTTTGTGATGTTGTCAAATTTGCTTTAAGAACTTCGAAAAAATCATTTTTACACAAAATATATAGAAAAATTGAGGTGAAAAAAATTATTATTATTTTCAAATTTTGGATCAATACATACTCAAAAAAAAAATTTGGCTAAAAAAACAAACTAAATATTTTAAATAGTAATTCAAATATATTTCAAAATTTTGAAATCTAGCATATTTATTATTTATTAAAAAATTAATTTCAAAAAAACATTAAATAAGAAATTTAAACTTAGTAAAATCTGAAAAGGTGACGTATAAAAAGAAACGGAGGAAGTAATGTCCAAGGTGCCACACTCCTATATAAACGCCCAATAACTTGTAATAATATCAAACAATACTTGATAAAAAAAAAAAGATGTCTACAAACATAGGCTATTTGAGTTCTTTTATTTTTTTCCTACTTTCTTTTGTGACTTATACTTATGCTACCTCTTTTGAGGTCCGAAACAACTGTCCATACACCGTCTGGGCCGCATCGACTCCGATAGGCGGTGGCCAACGTCTCGATCAAGGCCAGACTTGGACCATTGATGCACCGAGGGGCACTAAGATGGCACGTATATGGGGTCGTACTAATTGCAACTTTGATGGTGCTGGTAGAGGTTCTTGTGAGACTGGTGATTGTGGTGGAGTTTTGCAGTGTACTGGGTGGGGTAAGCCGCCAAACACCCTGGCTGAATACGCCTTGAACCAGTTTAACAACCTAGATTTCTGGGACATTTCTTTAGTCGATGGATTTAATATACCGATGACTTTCGCCCCGACCAATCCTAGCGGAGGAAAATGCCACTCAATTCAATGCACGGCCAATATAAATGGTGAATGCCCTAGTCAACTTAAAGTACCCGGAGGATGTAACAATCCTTGTACCACGTTTGGAGGACAACAATATTGTTGCACCGAAGGTCCATGTAGTCCTACTGAGTGGTCGAGATTTTTCAAACAAAGATGCCCTGATGCCTATAGCTACCCACAAGATGATGCTACTAGCACATTTGCTTGCCCTAGTGATAGTACAAATTATAAGGTTGTTTTTTGCCCATAATTAATGCCACAATATAAAGCATATTTTGCTACAAATTAAATGGTATGAAAAATTACCAAAATAAAAAGGTTTGTTAATACTATTTTGTGTTAGTGTGTTAATAATTTCTTATGTGTGTAATGTATACACACTCCCTTCAACTTATATATTTTGATCATTGATGAATAAATAGTACAGTAATATCTTTAATAATTGTGTGTCGTTATTTACTTTACTTCAACATTTTTTTTTTTTGGTTGAATTTGAAACTTATTAATGAATTACTTGTATGTGTATCAGATATGGTCTCAATGTTTATTGGATAGATTTTGTCGTTTAGTTTATCGATTTTTTTTTTTTAATAAACATGCTAAATCGATGATCAATAAGAAACTTTTGTCAATTTTTAGCTAATCAACTATCGATCCTTAAATACTCGATTTTTGATTTAATTATTCGTTATATATGCCCAAGTCACAACTTCATGCATAGAAATATAGAAATCACAAGAAAAAGCAAATTCAAATTCAAATTTTTTTAAAAAAGGCATTTCATAGTTCTCATTAGTGAGCAGGAATGGACCTACCTTACGTCAAGGGGTGTTAACTAACACTGCTTCGTTTATTATATTAACAAGTGAACTTCCTTGATTCGTTAGTTTACTACGCGTAAATAGAGCGTTCATTCTCAGAACGAAAACATCAACACCAAACATTAATTATAAAATGCAAAAGAAAATAGGTTTTGTATTTAAAGTTTAAAGTCATTATTATATAATTAGAAATAAAAAAGGTAGTTTCTATATAATTTTATTAGGTTATTAATTTAACCATTAACTAAAATTTTAAAATTGGAAGCTGAACTAAAATTTTAATAATTTTTTTTACAAAATCATTTAAGACCGGTTAAAAAAGAAATTTGACTCTTTTTCCTATCTTATTTTGATTACCATTTGTTCTCGTAAGTCTTATTCTTGTATAAAAGATCAAAAATTCTAAAAATAGGTGACAACCCATCTTAATTTCGAATAGTCCGAGAATTTTTCTATTATTTTTTTTACAAAAATGAAATTTTAATATAAAGCAGTCATATTAATAAAAATCTAGACACATTAAAGTATTAGTTAAATATAGGATATGAGGATTATTTTTGGTGTGTTTACAAAAAAATTCTTGCCTACTAACCAAAAAAAATTCCCTGTTTTTTAAATTCATTGGGAGAGTTTTATAATTAACTTTGAATCTCTAGAAATTAAAGAATTAGCTATAAATTTCATCGCTAAGTCTATCGATATATTAAATTGTCACTAACAAAATTAAGAGACAATATTATATAATATAGTCATTAATATCATTTCATGTGATGACTTTCTCTATTCCTCCTCCAATTTAAGTGGCTTGTAAATTTCTCCCTTGTAGGAATTTTCCTTATAATCATTCCATCCATTTAATTATTCTTTATGGAAAGAATTACAAATTTCCACAACTTAATAAAGTGGAATTTTAAATGTCCAAGGTGCCAAAAGTTGTCACACCCCTATATAAACAACCCAATAATTTGTAACTATATATCAAAAATAAAAAAAATATGTACACAAACATGGGCTACTTGACATCTTCTTTTATTTTCTTCTTCCTTGCTTTAGTGACTTACACTTATGCTGCCACTATCGAGGTACACAACAACTGTCCCTACACCGTTTGGGCGGCATCGAGCCCGATAGGTGGTGGTCGACGTCTCGATCAACGCCAAACATGGGTCATCAATGCGCCAAGGGGCACTAAGATGGCACGTATATGGGGTCGTACTAATTGCAACTTTGATGGTGCTGGTAGAGGTTCATGCCAGACTGGTGATTGTGGTGGGGTCTTACAGTGTACCGGGTGGGGCAAACCCCCAAACACCCTAGCTGAATATGCTTTGGACCAATTCAGCAACCTAGATTTCTGGGACATTTCTTTGATTGACGGATTTAATATACCGATGACTTTCGCCCCAACCAATCCTAGTGGAGGAAAATGTCATGCAATTCATTGCACGGCTAATATAAACGGTGAATGCCCTGGTCCACTTAGGGTACCCGGAGGATGTAACAACCCTTGTACCACGTTCGGAGGACAACAATATTGTTGTACTCAAGGTCCATGTGGTCCTACAAAATTCTCGAGATTTTTCAAATGGAGGTGCCCTAATGCTTATAGCTACCCTCAAGATGATCCTACTAGCTTATTCACTTGCCCTAGTGGTAGTACAAATTATAGGGTTGTTTTTTGCCCATAATTGATGCCACGATAAAGCATATTTTGCTACAAATTAAATGGTATGAAAAAATTACCAAAATAATAAGCATCTTAAAAGGTCTGCTAAACTATGTTGCATGTGATAATAATCTCCAATTTGTGTAATGGATATCTCCCTTCAACGAATATAGTTTTATCACAATTAATAAATAATAATATTGTTATTACTTTTACATCAATCAACTGGTTAACACATGTCGAGGGCGGCTCAATCGTATTAACGGTCTAAAGCAAAAATTAAATGAGGTCTTAAAATTTAAATTATTAATAATTTAAATATAATTGATTTCGTCTAGTTTTCATGTGATAGTATAATCGTTCTTATTTTAAATTATTTTTCATGAGATATAGTACTCCAAATATGTCGAAATTCTTCTAATAATTTCTTCATTTTTCATGAAATGTTTACTTTTTCTAAAAATAATAACTTATAACCTATTATTATTAAAAATGAGGCCCTTTAAATTTAAAGGCCTATGACACATGTCTTTTTTAACACTGTCGACCACCCCTGCACATGCCCAGTGCTAGTAAATTGGCAGGTTCATAACTGGTATCGGATATGGTCCAGGTGTTTATTGATTGGTTCGGTTAAATTTTGTGTATTTTTTACTTATAACACGCTAAATCGATAGCCAAACTTAACCAATGAACCAACAATCCTGTTTTCTTAATTTCATTAGCAGAGTTTTTTTTCCAATTAACTTTGAATCTCCAGAAATTAAAGAACTAATCATTATTGCAGTTTGGTAATTTAGATTAAATGACAGTATATAATATAATATAGCCATGATTAATATCATGATTTCATTTGATGACTTTTCTCTATTGCTCCTTCAACATGATGTCTTACACTAAACAAATATATAAGTGGCTAGCTAGTAAATTTCTCCCTTATAGAAATTTTCCTTATAATCATTCCATCCATTTAATTCTTTATTAATAAAAAATAAAAATTTCCACAATTTATGTAGTGGAAGTTTTAAGATAGATATATTTTTCTTAATTTTTTTAAAGGTATTTGGCTAAATTTATAAGCAGTTTAAAACAACTTATTATAAACTTAACCGAATACCTTAAATTGTCCTTATTGGGCTGCGTCCGTGCTACTAGATGGTAGTGTCCAGCTCAACCTTAACTCCAATCGAATAATCTATGTTCCACCTGGCACATCATGAGCCCGTATTTGGCCCGAATCAGTTGCAATTTCGATGATTCGGGCCTTGATAAGCCGTAAGTGTCAGACTAGAGATTGCAATGATTTACTCCGTGTGAATCTTATGGGCTACCACCAAACTCTTTGGCTGAATATTCCCTAAATCAAGACAACAATCTTGATTTTTTTGATGTCTCTTTCATCGATGGACTCAACGTATCAATAGAATTTAGCCCTACATCGAATCGGTGCACCCGTGGAATTTGTGTATGCATTCACCGTATACCAGTGTATACAACGTGCATACAATATCTGAAACCTGTATGTGTTGACACACAACTCATTTTTAGGACCTCCAGTATCTGCATTTACTAATTTCATCCCTGTATTCTTGTATTACTAAATTGGGCCTTGTATACTAGTGTATACATCATATATACAGCCCTCTTTTGGGATTTGAAAATTCAATTTCCAGCCACCTGTCTTCGACCTGTTCCTTAGCTTAACCGGACTTCAATCATCCGTAGTGTGCTGATTCGATAAGGGCAAATTGGGCCTCCATGGCCCAAATGGAGGTGGAGTCCATAATAATATATAGAAGACTCAAAAGGAGCTGATTTCAAGCATAAACAAATGAAAAGGAATTTAGGAAAGATGCATAAATCACAATATACACATATAGCCCACGTGATCTTAACATGACAAACAATTATGGATAGAGGGAGTAATAATGTAAAGGGAAATAAAAATTATAAAATCTAATCATTTATCCTTAATAACATAGTATAAATTAATGACTATGAAAATGCATACCAGGATCCATTACATAAGAAATAATGTCAGTGAATCACTCAACAAGAGCAAAATACACAAATATTTAATTGTGCAAAAGAAGAAGAAGAAGAAGAAGAAAAGGAGGAGGAGGATGTTAAGAATTTTCGTTGTTTTAAAATGTTTATTGTCTGTTATCAGAAAATGTTACAACTATTTGAAAAAGTTGCAACCCTTCGAAAAAGTCACAACCTTTATAAAAGTCGCGACTCTTTATTAAAGTTATAACTCTTCATAAAAGTCACAATTTTTTTTAAAAGTCAACGCTTCATTAAAGTCACAACGTTCATAAAATTACAATTTTTCATGAAAGAGTAAGGCTATTTTATGAAATAAATAAATTAAAAAAGACTTTTAGTTTGTGATGACGCTATCGTAGGCGGACCTAGGGTTCTTACAAAATTGAAATTATATATTCATTACATATGCAATTCCCTTGTAGAAATCATACCATTCATAGTACATATAATTATTTTTTGAAATAACATTTATAAGTAGTCTTTTCTTTAAAAATGCGCCCCCCCCCTTCCCTAGACTATACTAATGAGATTTCACTGATATATAGTAATGGAATATATAACAAAAATCATATTAATATTAAAAGCTACATTTATTTATCACCAAATAATATGGTGGAAAGTTTAACCATACATCTCCAATTTATTTTTGTGGAGGCTACATACATATGATATAACATCAATTAATTTTATTTTAACCAACTTTGGGAGTTTGTACAACAATATCCAATAAATTAACAAAAAGACGAACTCTATTGCATCTCAAATCTTCTGTAAAAGCTGAACCATTCAGTAGAGTTTCAACATTTGTTAATTTTGGATTTTCCTTTTGAATTATTTGCTTTGCAAACTTAGCTGGTGTTCCAAGAAGTTCTGGCCAACTTTCCTTTGTCACACCTATAATTTATAAAAAAAAAATACAAACTAATAAATTAAAGAGAATATTTATATTTTATGTCATTATCGATTGATTAAAAATTATATAAATCAAAAGTTACTTTATATGAGATAAAAAAATCAACAATTATGGTGTGTTTGGTGCGAAGGAAAATGTTCTTTGGAAAAATCAATAATGCGGAACTCGATCTTGACACGCGAATCAGGACACAACCCAACCTGAGATTTAACCTAGGACCTAACCCCGACTCCCAACCCAAGACACATCATTTGAATTGGGATCTGATCTAAACCCCTGAAACTCGAACCTATGGATACGTTCCTGAGATTCGATCCTGACATTCGTTCAAATTTAATTGGGCCTCATACGTATATCAAACACCGAACTTTAAAAAAGAAAATGATTGAGCAAAAACCAAACCTGGACAAAATGATTGAGACACATCATGTAGTTGCAAGACATCTAAGCCATCACTAACTTCGATTTCCAAATCTTGAGCAGTGAGAGATTGAAAGCCTGTTCATAAATAATTTTACATAATTAATTAAGTTTTTTAATAAATAAAAATAATATATGTGAATAAATTTAATAAAGTAGAAATAAATGGTCAATTAATTACATGATGCAAGAATTATCAAGAAACCAACCAACTTCACCATAGACTTATTTGCCTCCATTTAATTCAACTTTGTTTTAAAGAAATCTAAGTTTATATTAATTTGTGTGTTATGTTATTTAGTTTTAGAGGGATATATATTTATAGGAGATTATTTTTTACTCAATTGTACATGATCCACTTGTTCATTTAAAAGCAGCCATATACTAACATTATTTTAATGTTGATCGAAGATAAGCTTGATGACTTGTCGATCAATTCCTCCCCATTTACTTTAAAAAATGTATCCATGCTTCGATTGTAAAATTAATAAATTAAACAATTTTGTTGACTTTTGCACCAATAGGTTTTTTCTTACTCTACCGTTCGGAATTATTTGTCATGTTACGCTTATCAAAAGTCAATTTGACTAATTTTCAAAGATACATTAGATCACATTAGTTTGATATTTTAAACAAAAAAATTAGATATTCTAAAAATATATGAAAGGTACTATAAATTACAATTTTTTGCATATTAATATGATGAATAATACATCTCAAAATGTTAGTCAAAGTTTTTACAATTTGACTCTAAAAATAAAAATCATGACAAACAATACTGGACGGAGAGAATAATAGATACTTGCACTAAAAAATTTGACCGTTCAAACACTTATTACGAGTCACATAGACATTTCCACGAGATAAAATAGTTAATCGGATTGGTTTATATATTTAAAATATCAATTCATACGAGTAGTATGAAAAAAACTAAATTTTATGTTTAAACGTATACTAAACACTATCATAATAAAAATGACATTGATAAATATAGAAGAAACGTAACTTTGGTCACGAAAGAGGCTGTTTTTCTTTTAAAATATATATATATATATATATATATATATATTTATTTTGAGAAATAAGTTCCGTCACGTTACGAAGTTTATAGGTCAAAGTTATCACCAAATAAAGTGAAGTTGTACTATAGTCTATATTCATAAAATAATTAATTATTAGGCGGCTCTTATACATTTTTCTTTTTTCACCTCCACCTTTACGATATCGTATTTTAATATTATTCGTTTATAATTAATCAAATATGATATTGTTATTTTATGATTAATATACATAGTGCCAAAAGCCGCCACACCCCTATATAAAGTATCAAATAATTTATCCTCATATATAAATTTCAACAAACATGGGCTACTTGAGATCTTCTTTTGTTTTCTTCTTCCTTTCTTTTGTGACTTACACTTATGCTGCCACTATTGAGGTACGCAACAACTGTCCATACACCGTTTGGGCGGCATCGACTCCGATAGGCGGTGGTCGACGTCTCAATAAGGGCCAAACATGGGTCATCAATGCTCCGAGGGGAACTAAGATGGCACGTATATGGGGTCGTACTGGTTGCAACTTTAATGCTGCAGGCAGAGGTTCATGTCAGACTGGTGATTGTGGTGGAGTCTTACAGTGTACCGGATGGGGCAAACCCCCAAACACCCTGGCCGAGTACGCCTTGGACCAGTTTAGCAACTTAGATTTCTGGGATATTTCTTTAGTCGATGGATTTAATATTCCAATGACTTTTGCCCCGACCAAACCTAGTGGAGGAAAATGCCATGCAATTCATTGCACGGCCAATATAAATGGTGAATGTCCTCGCGCCCTTAAGGTACCTGGAGGATGTAACAATCCTTGTACCACGTTTGGAGGACAACAATATTGTTGCACCCAAGGTCCATGTGGTCCTACAGAGTTGTCCAAATATTTCAAGAAAAGATGTCCTGATGCCTATAGCTACCCACAAGACGATCCTACTAGCACATTTACTTGCCCTGGTGGTAGTACAAACTATAGGGTTGTCTTTTGTCCTAATGGTGTTGCTGATCCAAATTTCCCCTTGGAGATGCCTGCAAGTACTGATGAAGTGGCCAAGTGAATTCGAGTTTCTTCATTTTAAATCGCCTCAACTAGTCAACTGATCTCTGCTATGATGTGAAAAATCTTAATAGCGCAGTTAGTTAAGTATTTACACTTTTACTTTATTGGTAAGAGTTCGTAATAAATTTAAAGACCGGAATAAGAATTACATCCCACGTGTACTTTTGTCTTGATGTATAAATCAACAGTGCATTTGAATTATCGTTCTTTTTTTTTAAAAAAAAATAATTTTTAGAAAAGTATAAGCCTAATTAGACCAATAAACAAACAAAAAAGTATTGATAATGCATCGAGAATCATTTCACGCTGTTATGTATATGAGCCTCTTTAAATCGACACTGAATATTTTTAGTGGCGACCATAATGTCACAGTAAGTAATTAACTCCATAACTAATGATAATTAAATTTGCGACGAAAATTAACAACAAATAGATCTTAGGTAGGTCGCCAGTGATAATACATACATCTTTACTCTGATTTACTGGCAATATTTAATTTGCGGAGAGAATCGAATCTGGGCTTAACAACACTAAAATTAAAGAACCTTAAGTACCTATTTAAGAGTCAATGGATCAATCAGATTATTTAATATTGGGTGTTTTATGTCAATTTTATACTATTATAGTATCATTGACTAATGAGTAATTTCTTAACGAGAAACATTAATGATACCACAAAAATATACATACTCTTATAGTATATCATTGACTGATGACTAATTCTGAACAAGAAATCTGAATGATATATATACTGATTTAGTATCAATTAAGCGAAATTATCAGTCTTAATGATACCAATACAATATATAATATTGATTTAATATGTATTAAGCGAAAATTATCAACCTTAATCAATGGGAAAGGGCAGGGGCTGTAATATTTTTTAAGAGAATAATATTTTTTGAATTGAATTGGATATAAACATGTAATTATTTGAAGTATGCGTCATTTATGTAATTTTTCGTTTTTTTTTTAATTGAGATTTTAGATGCAACTAATCAGATTAACTTCTCTTATTTTATTGATTGCGATCCAAAAATTTTGCCTCCAAATAATCTATAAAATAAATAATACCGTGAAACTTGAACACGAAATAAAAAAATTAAACAGATAAGTACTCCATTGATTTTATATTAATTGACCATTATATAATTAAATATAATTATCTCATATTAATTAATTATCTTAATAAATCAAAAAAACGTTAATTATTTGTTTCCTATATTACCCTTGCAATTGACTCTTCTGAAAGTGCTCATATTTATTTATAAAATTTCTAACTTTTTCTTTTTTTAAAGAGTAAATTAATAAAATTATTATTTTTATTTATGATTTTAAACATCACACAAAATGAAAATTGATTTAACGGGGTACAAAAGAAACTCTGTCCATGAAAGAAAAATAATGGTTACTTCTATCAATTAAGTTTTAAGAAAAAGTCTTGTCACGTTATACCAAATAAATTTGTCTTCTATATTATCCCTATGAATTTCTCTATTCTTAATTAGAAATACAGATTGTGAATTTTGAAAAGAATAAAATTTTATTAAAAGTACTATTAATTGTAAATTTAAATTTAATTAGGACCTAAGTACCTAACACTAAATAAGAAATCGAAAAAATTTATAGTTAAACATTTATTTTCATATAAAGTAATGGAGTAATTACTAGGCGGCTCTTATATATTGAGCCACCTCAACCTTTACTAAAGTATATTTCAATATTATTCGTTTGATTAGTCAAGTGTGATATTGATATTTGTGATTATAATACATAGTTTCAAAAGCCGCCACACCCCTATATAAACTCCCCAACAATTTGTCACTAAATCAAACAACTTACATTTAAAAATATAGTTCCACAAACATGGCCTACTTGAGATCTTCTTTTGTTTTCTTCCTTCTTGCATTTGTGACTTACACTGATGCTGCCACTTTCGAGGTACGCAACAACTGTCCCTACACCGTGTGGGCGGCATCGACCCCGATAGGCGGTGGTCGACGTCTCGATCGAGGCCAAACATGGGTCATCAATGCACCGAGGGGCACTAAGATGGCACGTATATGGGGTCGTACTAACTGCAACTTTGATGGTGCTGGTAGAGGTTCATGCCAGACTGGTGATTGTGGTGGGGTCTTGCAGTGTACCGGGTGGGGTAAACCACCAAACACCCTAGCCGAGTACGCATTGGACCAGTTCAGCAACCTAGATTTCTGGGACATTTCTTTAGTCGATGGATTTAATATTCCGATGACTTTTGCCCCGACGAACCCTAGTGGAGGGAAATGCCACGCAATTCATTGTACGGCTAATATAAATGGTGAATGTCCTGGTTCACTTAGGGTACCTGGAGGATGTAACAATCCTTGTACCACATTCGGAGGACAACAATATTGTTGCACCCAAGGTCCATGTGGTCCTACTGATTTGTCGAGATTTTTCAAACAAAGATGTCCTGATGCGTATAGCTACCCACAAGATGATCCTACTAGCACATTTACTTGCCCTAGTGGTAGTACAAATTATAGGGTTGTCTTTTGTCCTAATGGTGTTACTAGCCCAAATTTCCCCTTGGAGATGCCTTCAAGTGATGAAGAGGCTAAGTAAAATTGAGTCTCCTTTCTTTTAAATTGCTTGAAGTAGTCAAGTTATATCATTGGCTTGTAATAAACCTAATATAATACATGAATAAAAGTCACATCATCACAAATCTGTTGGTTCTAATATTATTTTATGTGTATATTTTGTCGTTTACGATAGCAGCTTGTCAAGTAAGAGAATAACGCCGATCAATTCAAGAAAATAAAGACTATAGTATACTGAATAAGATAGATAAAAATATCTAATGAGATTATTTTATCTCACATTCTGTATACGACAAAAGTTTCATCATTAAAACGGACTAATACCGCAAAATAACATAAAATAAAATTAATTTCAAATTTTATTTGAAATTATTATCCATAATTTTAGGTCAAAGTCAATAAATTGATGGAAATATTTGTTTATAGGCGGCTCTTAGAACATTTTCAAGTACGTACGTAACTAAATGATGTTAGCTGCACGTGCTACTTGAATTCTATGCAGAAACTCCTCAAAATAAGCAAATACTTTTGACACAATGACAAAAGATTAAATTAAGAAAATTTGTATTTTTATTAAAAAAATTATATTTATAAAATGTAGAAAATTCACTATTTTTTAAATCATTAACATGTTTTTACATAGAGAATTAAATAAAAGTGAAAGAAGATTCTAATAACTTGTTAACTTAATATAATAGATTAACAAGTTGACTTTGTCGCATTAACATATATTGAAATAAAATGTAAAAAATAAAATAATAATTTATCGCCATTCAAAGAGCAAAAGAATATTATAGAATGTGACTTTTAAACTTTATCAATATCAATCTCCTATAAAACAACGATTGATTTGAACTTATAAGAAATTGATGGAATGAAATGACGAAATATTGTATTAGGATAAAATAACAACATTACTTTGGAAAATTATATTCTTTTGTCACTATAGTAAGTAATGATGAATAATTAATTAACCACCAAGCAACATAAAAGACCCCACTCACCAATATCTCCATATACCCCCATTTTCTTGACTTTTGAGTGTAGATACACATACGTTATATATATATATATATATATATATATATATATATATATATATATATATATATATATATATATATCCACTTGTCATATGACATATTTTTTTCTATAATAATGGTGAGGAGTCAAAAAGTTTAAGTAATGCGAATTTAAATTATTTGGTATGGTCTTAAAAAACAAGGAAGGGTGAAATTATTTGAATATATCTTGATAACGATCAGTTATTTAAAATAAAACGTGACAAATATTTTAAAACGGACGAAATATTACTGTGTTAAGGACTTTGCTTCTTATTTTCAGGAGTAGTTGCATAAAGTCACGGAACATGCATCATGATGTGCTGAAAATATGCAAAGGGGCTGTGATGGGATGTTAGTTTTCATTTTTTAATCTGATATATCGAGTATGAGTCATGAGAATGAAATCTCTTTTAGTTATAAATAATAAGTGTTTTGCCTTCAAAATAAAATTTTCCAAACGCAAATTTAAATTTATCAAGCCCAATGCAGTTATTGAATATCAAGGGTGTGACTAGTAGCGTAGTAATAATTTTCATTAAAGGATTTTAAATGCAGTTATTGAATATCAAGGGTATGACTAGTAGCGTAGTAATAATTTTCATTAAAGGATTTTAAAACATGAAGAAGTTACACAAGGATCAAAGATTCATTAATTAATTAATCACAATATATATATATATATAATAATAATTTTAATTATGTGTAAATGTAATTATTTGTAAAAAAAATAATCGAATAAACTCCTTGCGCCTACGTGGCTCCGCTTTGACCCTATGCATGAAAAATATTCTAAAAGCCGCCTATAAAAAATATTTTCATGTCGACTAATTATAATGTCCTATAAAGATAGCTATCCTATAGTAATTATAATAGTTTATCTTGTCCCTACAATTTTATATTTTTGATCTGATTATTGTAGAATGTTATCAATACTATTTTTTCATTCCTTTATTTTTTTTTGGTCTAAGGTTTAAGACTTAAATAATTAGGAATTAAAAAGACAAAACTAAACGATACCCCAAATGCACTCTTGTGTGAAAATTTTAAACATCATGTGTAAGACAAAAGTACAATATGTTATTCAAATCTTAGCCACCTCAAGATAACAAACTAAAAGAAATGCAAAATTCAACCAAATTGAACAAGAAAGAGGTGGCTACACTCATGATGAATCTACTTAAGCAACTTCAAGAGTACTCGTAGGCATCTCCAATGGGAACTTTGTTGTTTCATTGTGAGTAGAGCCGTAAGGACAAAACATAATCTTGTAGTCTGTAGTCCAACTCTGACAAGTAAAAGTACTAGTTGGATCGTCTTGAGGATAACTATAGGCATCAGGACATCTTTGTTTGAAAAATCTTGACAATTCAGTAGGACCACATGGACCGTGATTACAACAGTATTGTTGTCCTCCGAACGTGGTACATGGATTGTTACATCCTCCAGGTACCCTAAGTGAACCAGGGCATTCACCGTTTATATTGGCTGTACATTGAATTGGATGACATTTTCCAGGGCCAGGTTTAGTTGGGCCAAAAGACATAGGGATGTTGAATCCATCAATAACAGAAATATCCCAGAAATCTAAGTTGCCAAATTGGTTCAAAGCGTATTCAGCTAAAGTGTTTGGTGGTTTACCCCATCCTTTGCAATCCAGGACTCCACCACAATCACCAGTCTGGCACCAACCTCTACCAGCACCATCAAAGTTGCAATTAGTACGACCCCAAATACGTGCCATTTTAGTGCCTGGTGGGGCCCAAAACCACCAACTCTGACCTCTCTCGAGACGTCGACCACCTCCTACGGGGACCGCCGCCGCCCAAACGGTGTATGGGCAATTGTTATGGACCTCAAATACACCGGAAGCATAAGTGTAAGTCACAAAGGCAAGGAGAAAAAACACTAAACAAGTTGTCAAGTGACTCATTTTAGTGGACATTTTATTATAAGAAGTTGTAGGATATATTTGCTTATCGAGCTAGGGGTTTTTATAGTGGTATGGCGGCTTTTTTTCACTATGGACATTAATCATATAAATATTGGCACTTGTTATAAAGGTAGTGTATATATATGTATAATACACACACACACACACACACATATATATATATATATATATATATATATATATATTTAAAAAAATTGTAGCCTAAATATCTCCACTTGAAACAAAAAGCCGCCAATATAAGATGAATACAGCCTATTATATACTAAGTAATATATTTCACAGTTCAACTTTTTGATACTTTGAAAATTTATCCATAACACATTATGATATTTATATTTAAGTGATATATATGTATTTTTAGTTTTGTGTTTAACTATATATTAATTTTTAATTATTTAGTTTAGCATATTCAACAAATCGATAAAAATGCATGGTGGGAAAATTAAAATTGTGGGAAGCTTCTTAATTTTTCTATATAAAATATTTACTATTTTTTTTTCTTAGGTTAGAATTGACATTGAACATTTTTCCATGAGACATTTAGTGGAAAAATTGTAATTTTTTATATTTAATTATTTAGCATATGTATCAAATGGACATAAGTAATAATTAATAGAAAATGTGCATGCATTCTACAGTCAAAAAAGTTGAGCAAATGGGGTAGGCGTAGAGGTGAGTGGAACCTTAAAAGTTTGAATTTTTTTTTCGATACAAGCTTATATAGTGAACTTGTTTCATACGAGAAAAAAAATTAATTACGAATTTCGTTGTTAATTTATAGTGAAATAAATAGCTTATGGCTATTTAATATGCAAAATTTTTGATAATCTATCGCTAATTGGTTACTAGATATAGGATTAGCGATGATTTTTGTTATTAATTGAATAATTTGTTTGATACTGATTTTTGTTTTATATGAATGGTTTTCGATTTTTTTCATTGTCATCATGGTTGTCTTTGTTGTTGGTTCATAATAAGAGATACTTGCGTTTAAATGAGATGATTATATATTTGAATATAATTTTGGAGCATGCAAGAGTTTCTGGATTTGAGTTTGATCACTATCTATCGTCCATTTTAAAAGAGATGATAATACATTACAAACAACATGAATATTAAAAAACTTTAATTCTTTTATTTTTAACAGTTTTAATAGAAATTTTTGAAGTAATATTGCAAACACCTTAGTTTTTAAGCAATAGGCTGAAACCACAATTGTTTTTAAAAAAAAAAAATGAATTTTGAAATTATTAATCATGAAATTACTGTTTGATTGATATCTTAATTATTAATCATTTTTTTTATCATTGTGTATAGACTCATTCATTAACCAGTTTACCTTTTAATGTTCGGATCTTTAATTAAGCTTTTTAATTAGTAATGAATTTATTATATCTTTAAAGTTTTAAATTTAAATCTAACATTTATTACGATTTTAATGAACTTTCATATAATATTGTATACTTGAAAATGTTCTAAAAGCCGCCAATAAAAAAATATTTCCATCTGTTTGACTTTCTATGACATGTGCTCCTAATTAGTTATAGGTATATTTTGCCCCTACAATTTTATATTTTCAGATCTAGGTACTTTAGAATATTATCTAGACTATATTTTTCATTATAATTATAAAATTTTTTTAAAAAAAAAAAAAAATACTCCAAATACACTCTTAATTGAAAATTAATATCATGTGTAAGACAAAGTACAATATATGATCGAATGATAGATCATTATTCATATTTTAACCACTTCAAGCAAACAAATGTAAAAAGAAATGTGTAAAGCAAATTTTAAAAACAATGTCCATCATCAATCAAATTTAACAAAAAGGAGATTGGCTCAACTCAAGATTTCTACTTAATCAAGCCACTTCAAGAGTACTTGTTGGCATTGTTTCATTGTGAGTAGAGCCATAAGGACAAAACATAACCTTGTAATCCGTAGTCCAACTCTGACAAGTAAAAGTACTTGTTGGATCGTCTTGAGGGTAACTATAGGCATCGGGACATCTTTGTTTGAAAAACCTTGACAAATCTGTAGGACCACATGGACCTTGGGTGCAACAATATTGTTGTCCTCCGAATGTGGTACAAGGGTTGTTACATCCTCCGGGGACCCTAAGTGAACCAGGACATTCACCGTTTATATTTGATGTGCATTGAATTCCATGACATTTTCCAGGGCCAGGGTTAGTAGGGCCGAAAGACATAGGGATGTTGAATCCATCAATAACAGAAATGTCCCAGAAATCTAAGTTGCTAAATTGATTCAAAGCGTATTCAGCTAAGGTGTTTGGTGGTTTACCCCATCCTTTGCATTCCAAGACTCCACCACAATCACCAGTTTGGCACCAACCTCTACCAGCACTATCAAAATTGCAATTAGTACGACCCCAGATACGTGCCATTTTAGTACCAGGTGGGGCCCAAAACCACCAACTTTGACCTCTCTCGAGACGTCGGCCACCTCCTACGGGGGTCGCCGCCGCCCATACGGTGTATGGGCAGTTGTTATGGACCTCAAATACACCGGAAGCAAAAGTGTAAGTCACAAATGCAAGGAGGAAGAACACTAAACAAGTTGTCAAGTGACTCATTTTAGTATATAAGAAGAATATTTGGTTGTTGATATATTTACACAATAAAGTAGGGGTTTATATAGGAGTATGGCGGCTTTTTGACAATTATATATATATATATACACTCGATATATTGATAAAAGAATAATTTTGATAAATGTTTTTATAAAGATAGAGCTAGCTAGTTGGCGATAAGCATATACAATTATTATGTACAATGAATATATACAAAACCTAATAATTTTGTTTGATCATTATATATATATATAGATAGATAGATAGATAGTTGTAGTTTAACTTTTAATGCATACCCTTACCATTTATTTTTTTCTCTCTCTTGTTTGAATATGTAGGATGAAAATGTAAATGAAACTTAAATTGCGTGAAATTTTATTTCCCTTTAAATAGATTATCCAGATTTTTAATATAAAGAATTGAAGACTTATATTGTTGGGCACACATATTATTTTCTTTTGTAAGTTGGCCACATGATAATATTAAATTAATTAGTCAACTTTATGGCATTGCATCAATGATAAATTATGTAACTAGGTAGTAGGTACAACGTTTAGGTCCTTTGGATTAACTTTTGACTTATGACTTATAAGCCAAAAGTTATAAGTTAAGATTTCTAACTTATAAGCACTTTTTAACATTACCTCAAACATTTCAAAATTGTTTAAAAATTATTTTAGCTTAAAAACACCTAAAATAAGTTAATTCAAACGGACACTTAAAAAGGAATGTGTTAGATTAGGGAGTGATATTTAGGTTTTGATATGTTAATTTGACTCCCATTTTAATATATCATCATAGAATTTTTTTAGGGTGAATCCATCGATAGTCCCTTAAATTTGGCTCAAAATTTCATTTAGACACCTTAAGCATACTCTATTTATTTTAAGCACTTTATGCAGGGTCGCACTGTCATTTTGACACTTTTTGCTGACTCAGCATAGCAATTATGCAACATGAAATTTAAGCGATTTGAGGAGTTTTTTTTGTGATTTTTTTTTCTTTTTTCTTCTTCCTCACTCTCTTTCTCTGGAATCTTCCACCATCCTCCATTTATTTTCTTTTCACTCCTACTTCTTCCTCCTCATTCTTTTTCTCTGCCACCATAGATCACCCCTCATTATCACACAACTTTTGAAAAACATATAATTTTTGTGGGGTTTAATTTGTACATTACTTAGTTTTTTCTTCTTTCTTGAAAATTAATTTTTTTTTATCCATCATTCAATACTAATATAAAATACCAAAATACACAATAATTTTATTTTTTTCACTTTTTTTCTACTACAATAGATGAATATTTTAAAAAAGTGAAATTTTTATATTTGTATCTCCTGCTACAAGTTATAATGACTTTTCATAAAAAAATACATAATAGAAAAGAAAAAAACGCTGGAGGAAATGAGTTGGGATAAGGGGAGATTATATATAGATAATGGAGGAGAAGAGATTTTTTTTTTAAAAAAATGAAATAAAAATACTGAGAAGAAATAGATAATAATTTCGAGGCACAAAATAAGAAGAAGACGAAGAACGAATTTACTAAGAACAAAATGATTGGGAAATTTTTATGTTCTCACTGAAATTAGGGCCTGGGGCATGTGATTACAGATCTTGAGAAAAAAATTAATATAAGTGATGTTTTTCCTTTTTTTTAAAAATAATAAAATCTACTTGTCACTTAAAGATTGGTCTTCTTTTTTTTTCCAACAAGGACGTTTGTCAACACGCACTTAAGTTGGATCTGGAAATATAAAAAAAGTGTTGAATGACATGATAAATAATTACTATAAGTGTCCAAAATGAACAAAGTCCAGTTAAAGTGCCTAAGTGAAACTTGATGCTAACTTTAAGGGGCCGCCGCCGATGAATTCGGCCTTTTTTTATGATTGAGCCCTTTTAGTAGATGACTCTCTTTTTACTTGTCTTGCAATTTATCAAATTTTTTAGACGATGATGTAGAAATTTATTTTGAAACAAACGGTAAATCTTATGAAAAAAATGTTAGATCACTTTTTTGATATTTGTTTGTTATACAACCATTAAACGCTACTCTAATATTTCTTTGGATCACCTCATCAACAACCATCAAGGCCTAAAGAATATGTCAAATTTCTCTTAAAAAAAGAATTTGTTTAACCATAAATGAAATAATATTTAAAAGATATTTTTTACTCAAAAGGGATATTTTTAGACTAAAATATTCATGGTAGGGATATTTTTGGATAAAAATATTGATAGGATGGACATTTTTGAATCAATATATTAACGGAGATATTTGCTCAATTTCGTATAGTTTAAAGATTTTTTTTTTTACCTTTTTCCATTAAAATAAAAATTGTCAAAAACACATTCAATTTTTTTTTAATTTCATATCTAAATTATTAAAAATATTACTCATTAATTTAAAAAACACAACTCAATGCTAACCGGACCAAATGCACACTGAAACACATTTAATCCAAAAAATTCGTCCACGTGGCTTTTTTTTTCGATGCGTTCCAAGTACTGGACCAAATGTATGTGTACACACACTTGAGCGTGTCTGACCTTAAATTTTCGTCCTATAACCTTTTTCTTGCTTACACTTTATATAACGAGTGAAGTTATGTGTTCTGATTTATATTTTTATTTGGTATTGTTATATATGTGTTACGTACTTTTTGTCACGATAGTAATTTTTCACGTGATAATTTTTTTCAAAAGAGAATGTAATACACCTAACATCACATATTATTTTGAAATATATTTCTCAAATTTATTATTTTATACTCGTAAATCATTTAGATGTAAAAATAAAAAATAAAAAATAAAAAATAAAAAATAAAATTTTGGTATGTATCTGACAGTTCACTCATAAACAATGTGATTTTCTTTTTTGCCTTTTTTGGTCTAAAATGTGATTTTCAACCCACCCGTCCGGTTCACGTTACAGTCACCGGTCTAACCCCACCTTAAACCGGTCTTTTATTCACATATAAAATACACATTCTTCATCGAAACAACAACAAAAAACGATCTCTGTCCGAAAATTCGTGGGAGAATCTGTTTTTTTTTCCTGGGAATCTGCGAAGAGTTTGATTGAAAATGGTACGAGGAGAACTTGTAGTTCAACTTGTTGGAGCTAAAGGCCTTGAAAACACTGATTTTCTCAGTAAGTTTTTTTTTTTCGAATTTATTTGTTTTGATCTGATCAGATTAATGTACAGATCTCTTTTTTCTTTCGATTAGATTTAATGTTTTCTTAATCAACCTAGTTTTCGATTGTTACTTATGTGATCAAAGGTTGATCTACATGTAATTTATGTGTTCACACAACACCTGTTTGAATGTGCATTTTATTTAGGAAAATATTTGAATTTTTTTATGGTCGAAGTGAGTTTTGGTTAAACTAGAAAATATTTGAAGATCGAATGAAATTTGAAGATAAATCATCGGAATATATGGCCAAACCTTATTAGTGTATACTAATTTGACTTCGCGGTGAACTTTAAATTTTGAATCGAAGTATGTGACGTTAATATTTAGGTCTATGTCTAGTCAAACGATATCAAATAAAATAGAATCGAGGAATATGAATCAAAAATCGATAATCATCTTGGCTAATTTGATTGATACTCTGTATTTTTATTTATTTTTTTATTTAAAAAAAGTTATTTTGTGTGATACAGATGATATGGATCCATATGTGATTTTAACTTGTAGATCTCAGGAGAAAAAGAGTACTGTTGCATCAGGTATATTTGTTAATAATCTTTGGTTAATTATGTCTTAATTATAGTTACATATGTTTTTTTTAAAGAAAAATGAAATGAAGTTTGATCAATTAATATTTATAATGTTAATTTTCTTTAGGGAAGGGATGTGAACCAGAATGGAATGAAACATTTGTTTTCTCCATTTCTGAGGGTGCTGAAGAACTCTTCTTGAAGATAATGGACAGTGATTCTATCGGCGAGGACGATATTGTTGGGGAAGCTAAGTAAGTATATTTATCTAATTAGAGGCGAATCTAAGATTTATATGTATTTTATCTGAGTTTTTGGCCAAAAACATCCTTTAACTATACCCAAAACTTAAACTACATCCTTAAAGTATCATTTGTAGCAGAAAACATCATTTAACTATATCATAAACTTAAACTACATCTTTAAAGTATCATTTTTAGCAGAAAACATCCTTTAAGTATTTATAAATGAACAACTTTCATCATTTTGTTAGATATTGTCAAAAAAACTAATGGACGAAAACATGAACAGTTAACGTGACTATCAACAAAAGTTATTCTGCATAATTTCATTACTTGCTACAAGAAGTTCTTGAAAAATATAAAAAATCTTAGACATTGTTGCTTATGGAAACTAAAAATGATTGGAAGATGTGCGCATACATAATTTGCCTGTTTCGTAACCAAATGAAGTTGAAGATTAATTATTTTTTTCTTTTTCTTAACCAAATAATTCAATAGATTATTAGGTCAATCTAATATTGAAGTGATCAAAATATTTATTATGTCTCGTATTTGAGTTTCATTCTACATTATTAGAAGGGGAAGTCTCCAACAAATGTCGCTTCTAGCATATTCAATTGAGAAGAAACATATTTAAACTAATAATATTTTTGATTAAAATTACATGAAAAGTGCATTAAAAAGACGGTCAAATTAAAAGTTTTGCATAATTCTTAACTCAATTACGAAAAAGTTCACGATAATATTCTTGGCATATCTAAGAATAATAATTAGGAAGGAACGACTTGATTTTTGTGGGATATATCGGGTAGTTTTACAAGATATTCAAGTAGAAGGATGAAAAATGCTCACGTTAAAATACTTGAAGGATGTTTTATGGTAAGAATGATACTTTAAGGATGTAGTTCAAGTTTGGGGTATAGTTAAAGGATGTTTTCTGCTAGAAATGATACTTTAAGGATGTAGTTTAAGTTCGGGGTAAAGTTAAAGGATGTTTTTGGCCAAAAACTCTATTTTATCTATATATTAACATAGTTTGAGTTTGATAGTGTGTGCATTCATGACTTATATATGTTGAGATCAGTACACGTCTGTCTATTGAGGATATAACTTTAGATAGGAAGATGTGGAGATCAAGAATTAGGGTAGAAAGTTAGTAGTTAGTAGTTAGTTGTGTCTAAGTGTTGTTGCACTTGTTATTGTAGTATACATCTACTTTCTAGTGGTGTTATACAAACCATGGTCTAAACGGTTGAGATTATTAGGTCATGGAATCGAATAGACATTTACCTATCAGAGACGAATCTAAGATTTATATTATTTCTTTATATATATATATATATATATATATATATATATATATATATATATATATATATATATCTTAGTTTGATAGTATTGGTTTTGAGCAATATATTCAATGATATGATATTTGCAGGATACCAATTGAACCAGTATTTTCAGAAGGGAGCATCCCAATAACATGTTATAATGTTGTTAAAGATGAGGAATATTGTGGAGAAATTAAAGTTGGTCTCACCTTTACTCCTGAGGCAAGTTACTTTCTCAAATTTTATTGATTTATAAATAAAAAAAAATACGCCTCAATCCCGAGAAAGCAAGTTTAGATCGACTATATGAATAAAGGAACTCTTAACATGCAAGTAAAATTCGTATTCTATGTGCATGATATATTTTGGTATGTTTTTTTAGGAATATTCTGAGAGGGAGTATGAAGAAGAGAACCTTGGTGGATGGAAAGAGTCTTCTTATTGATGTGAAGCATTATTCGATTGATCAATTTGCTCTTGCTTAAATTATGAATTTATCTTACTTGTTACAACATTTTGAGGTGTTAAAAGTGTGGATTTCATATACTAAAAAAGAAACGAGCTATTTCGAGTACAAACGGGGTAGTGTGATGAAAATGTTGGGATTTTCTTTTCATTTATCAAGTTAAATTTGATGACTCTTCTTTGCCATAATTTACAATTTATTTTATCATATCCTACAATTTAAGGTTTATTAAGCAGAACAACAATGTCAAATTATGAGATAACCAAGTCAAATATCTAGAAATTAAAGTGAAGAAATCACTCTAACTTTGTCCATAACGCTCTTTGTTTCTTCTCATTTTCAAAACATATGATGGTGTTCGAGCCAACTCGCCTCAACTATTTCACCTAAAGAATAGACAGATGAGTTTTTTGTACCTAATGGAATAAGAACATTGGTCTCAAAAAGGTGCATACTACTGCACTCTATTTGAGTGCACATTTCTGATCTTTTCACAAATAAGTAACCTGTTTGAAGAAGCATTTTTTGGATGCCTTTAACAGTACAGTTATAGAGGCGGAGGGAGAGAAAACAGAGACGAATTTACGTGTTATAAAAGCTTAGAGGTCCAACCTAAATTATGCAGACATATAGCAAGCAATTGTCTATAATGTCTTTTGAAACAGATCGTCTAAAGTCCAATGGATCGTGGGATCTAAGCACTCTGAAAGTTAAAGCTACATTTCGACCAGCTATCTGGTTCGAACAAACCTAATTTATCTGTCACCTCCAGACAATTGATGAAGCATCACCTGTGGTCAATCTTCAATCAATTATACATACCCCAAACTCCAGAAACAGCATCAGGAAAATGTTACAGCCACAGGATATAGCTGCATAAAAATGCATTCACAGGAGCAGCACCATGTCGTTAGTTGATCCATTGATAGACCTAACACTTCCTCTCTTTATGTGCTCTCATTCACCTGTGAGATTTAAATTTAGACTGATAATCCTTTGACTGGGTATTCAGACCTGGATTTTGAGAAACAACACTACTACAACCTGGTATGCTGTTATTTCCATTGGGCAAAAAGGTCAAACCTGGATTTTGAGAAACAACACTACTGTGACCTGGTATGCTGTTATGTCCAGTGGGCAAAAAGGTTTGATTTATTGGCGGTTGCTCGTTGGCGACGTGCTCCTCCGATGGAGGACAGTGGTTTGGAGCATCATTCAAGTAAAAACTGGAAGTGTTGAATAATGGCAGTTCAAAGCACCCATCATCGGCCTGTGTGTAGGAAGTATTGTATTCTTGATGGGTAGATCCCTGAAAGGCCAGGGTATCTTCTACTGGTAGTGCACCTGTAAGGGTCTTGAATGCAAATTCCATGCATGGATCTGACCAATAGTCCCCAAATGGATAAGAAGCTAGTTGCGCATGCAATCTTCTGTTCTGTTCATCTTGATTCTCAGTTACCAGCTCTCCTGTTTGCTTTTCTTTAACAGGCTGGCTTTCCACATTAAGATCCAGATTTCTGTGTGATGGTTCAGCTAGTTGCGAGTCTTGCCACTGCTGGTTTTCCACATTAAGATCCACACTTCTCTGTGATGGAGCTAGTCGTGAATCTTGCCATTGTTGGTTTTCCATATTAAGATCCACGAATCTCTGTGATGGAGCTAGTTGTACATCTTGCCATTGCTGGTTTTCCACATTAAGATCCACACTTCTCCATGATGGTTCAGCTAGTTGCGGATATTGCCATTGCTTGTACTCACCATTTCGGTTTTCACTTACCTCTTCTACGGTAGACCTTTCTGAGACAGACCAGTCCTCCGCAGGGAATACCCTTCTTCCTGATGCTGATTCAGCTAGTTGAGAATTGTTCAATAATCTATTCTGACCGTCTTGTTCTTCTTTTGCCAGCTTTACTGTAGGCCTTTCGTTAAGCGCATGCTGTTCCAAGTGAACGTTCCCTCTTTCATATGACATTCCAGCTGGCTGAGAATCTTGCAATATTCTCTCATCATTTTTCTCTTTAAACGCTTGGCCCTCTGAGTGACACTTCACAACTTTTAAAGGATCATCTCGTGATGAAGCTTTTCTGCTTAGGGAGGGCTGATCAGAATCCCCAGTTGCTAGATCAGTTTGCTGGGCCGATTCCCCACCAGAGACATTCATGGGAAGGCCTAAAGAGGCTGAATTGTTAACCACAGCTTGAAGAGCACGTTCACCTAGATTTAAATCAGTCACCATTTCTGGGTTGTGGCGTGAAAGTCTCTTTGAGACACGACGAACTGGAGTAGATGACTTGCTGTTTCTGATTTTTCTCAGCCTTGCTGGCACTCCCTTATTACTATGCTTTTCCTTCTCATTTTCTCGTAATTGCTGCTCTGGGAGGAAGTCCAACTGGGGGGAAACAACTAATGACCTTCTAACATCAACAGTTCCAGCAGCTGCAGCTTTTGTGTCTCCAACTGAGTCTCTTATTTCTGGTTCCATGTCTAGTCTTATTTCAGTATCTTCATTAACATTTTCATATGAATGTTTTTCTGTTATACCAGCTACAATAGATGAAATACGGGTGTTGAGGTTGAACATACTGCTTTTAGGATGTTCACTGGAATTCTCAGCTTGCAGTGCCATTGAACAAGTAACAGAACACTTACCACCTGCATCAGCAACTCCCATTTCAGAATTGAAAATAACAATCAAGAAGCAGAGAATTCAGCAGGACATATATCAATGACGACTAAATTGGAGGAATTGAGATGACTGTTGATACTGAATAATGTTGCATCTCCTACAGAATTGGAATTCGAACAAAAGTCCCACTAAAATGCATCACCTTTTGATTCATCAGTGGCAGAAAGTTGTATTCCAGTCAAAGAGCCACTTAATTTCTCCGAAATGGTGTCATGTGTTGAGGGCTGTCAAAAGAAAGAAGCTTTCAACCATCAGAACTTCCCCCCCTTTCAAGATAAATCAATACACTTGTATTAAGAAATTAAAAATGACCTTGCCGAACTCAAATCTTGTCATGAACAGTGAAATGCATTAAGGATTTGTGACAACAGTTCTCTATTGAACCAAATAAGGGCTAATCAAGAACTAAGTGAAGAATTTTCCAGATTATTTTGTCAGATAGGAACAGAAAGTAAATACATGCAGCGAAATGTTAATTTGATGCAAAACGCCACATATAAAAAAAATTCCTCCTTGTTTAAGAACTCGCAAGGAAAAAAAAACTTGTAAAATGCTTCAAATGGTGGTTGAAATCACGAAACTATTAAGGTATTGAGTCATTCTTCTAACTTTCCATAGCATCGTTTTGCAGCTATAGTTTATAAAGATATTCCACATTTAATGAACTTATGAAAACAGGGATAAGGTTCAGACTGTGGTCCAGATCTGGGAATTATACGGTAAGAGTCATTCCTCTTACCCTTCTATGGCATAGTCTTTACCTGTAGTTTCGTATAAGCTATTCTTTTTACATATCTAATTCAAATAGAATGATGTGGAATTATTCTATTTGAACTTGGAGTTATTGCTTTCCAATATATCTTCTCTACGAGTATTCTCTAAAGCAGTTGCTCAGTCTCAGACCAAGTAAACTCGTTTAAGAAGAGGTGCTTCAACACCTCCAATACATGAAACAAAGTTTTACACAAGACACCAACTTTACCACTGTTCTTACAGAAACAAATATATCTTCCTAGTAAAGGTTCATACAAATACGACCAACAAGATATTACGTAAGCTGAAAAGCAGTAACATGGATAATAGGAGTTATCGAACATATAGCACAAATAGATTTGATGGGGAACACGAGAGGGAGATCAAGAAGGTGCAGACTTACAGAATTATCCTTCATTGTTGAACCCAGATCCCTTTTGGTAGGCTTCACGGCACAACTTCTGATGTCTCCGGTTTGCAGATAGCGCATAACATCCTTTTTGGAACGAAATACATATCCATGCACTGGATCCATGTAATACTGCAATGTCCAAGTAAACTTAAAATTCTCACTGCAAAATACTAATGCAGCATTCCAATGTCTGCAACACAAGCAGCTATATGACCCTTCTCCAAAAGCACCCTTCATGCATATATCCCATATCTGCATAAGATCATCTTCAACCAAACACCAAATTTTACACCAAATCCTATTTTGATGTAAAATTTGGTGTTTTAGTGCTCCAACCCAACACCAAATCTTACACTATTTTAGTGTGTGAATAGTGTTACACCAAATTTGGTGCAACACTATTCATCAACACCAAATCTCTTTTTGATTATTTTCTTATTATTTGTACTATAATTTTTTTAAAAAAAATAGAAATTATAACAAAAAATTGAAGAGAGAAGATTATAAAGAGTATATTCTTTTTTAGTACAAAATTTAGTGGAGTGGGTTGGAGATGGTTTACACTAAAATAGTGTCAACACTATTTGTTATGGTAGGAGATGCCCTAATGGTGTAAACCAGACTCTTATTTTTATGAATTAGTATGTGTAAAATAGACTCTACTTGAATAGGATGATGTGCATGAGAAAAGAAGGGAGAGAGAAGTGCACAGGGCGAGAGGGAAGACGGAAATGCTGAGGAAGAAAGAGAATACCGGGTCCTTTTTCATCACACGAGCATTTTTTCTCATTCTGAATTCTGTTTTCCAGCCTGGTGGTAATCCATCCACTGAAGCTTCTTTGCTCAGAAAAGACTGATAAGAATTGTCAGTTCCTACTGTATGATCTTTTTGCTGGACAAGTAGTTCCTTTTCCCAGCCTGGAGGTATATCATCAAGTGAATTAGAATTGCCAGCTCCTACTGTGGGATATTTGTTCCGGGTAAGCATTTCCTTTTCCCACCCGGGTGGTAATTCATCTGCTGAAGCTAATTTTCTGCTGAGAGAAGCCTGATCAGATTTGCCAGTTATTATTGCAGGATCTTTGTTGTAGGCAAGTATTTCCTTTTCCCAACCTGGGGGTATTTCATCCAGTGAGGCTTTTTCTCTGCTCAGAGAAGCTTGATCAGAATTGCTAGTCCCTACTATAAGATCTTTGTTCTGGGCAGGTATTTCGTACTTCCATCCTGGGGGTATTTCATTCTCCCAACCCGGGGGTATTTCATCTGGTGAAAGTTTTCTGCTCAGAGAAGCCTGATCAGAATTGCCAGTTCCTACAGTAGAATATTTGTTCTGTCCAAGCATTTCCTTTTCCCAGCCTGGTGGTATTTCATCTAGTGAAGCTTTTCTGCTCAGAGAAGCCTGATCAGAATTGCCAGATCCTACTGTCGGATCTTTGTAATGGTTAAGTATTTCCTTTTCCAAGCCTGGTGATAATTCATCACCTGAAGCTTTTCTGCTCAGAGAAGCCTCATCAGCATTGCCAGTTCCTACTGTCGGATCTTTGTTCTGGGCATGTATTTCCCTTTCCAAGACTGGTGATAATTCATCTCCTGAAGCTTCTTTGCTCGGAGAAGCCTGATCAGAATTGCCAGTTCCTACTGTCGGATTTTTATTCTGGGAAAATATTTCCTTTTCCAAGCCTGGCGATAATCCATCCCCTGAAGCTTCTATCTTCAGAGAAGCCTGATCAGAATTGCAAGTTCCTACTGTCAGATCTTCATTCTGGGTAAGTATTTCCTTTTCCAAGTCTGGTGAAAATTCAAGGCCTGAAGCTTCTCTGCTCAGAGGAGCCTGATCAGAACTGCCAGTTCCTACTGTGGGATCTTTGTTCTGGGAAAATTCCTGACCAGAGACATTCAGGGGGATGCCCAAAGAGGCAGATTTCTTAACAACAGCTCGAAAAGCACGTTCACTTAGATCCAAATCAGCCACCAGTTCTGGGCTGTGGCCCACAAGTCTTTTTGAGATCCGCCGACCAGGTGTGAGTGGTTTCTTAGTTCTGGATCTTCTTGACTTCTCCGGTTTTTCTTTATTAATATGTTTTTCGGGCTCATTTTCTGGTAATTGCTGCTCTGAGGGTAGATCTGACTGAGGGGTTGAGACAACTGATAACCTTTTGATAGCGTTACTTTCAGCAGCTATGACTTTTGTGTCTGCACTTGAGTCTCTTATATCTGGCTCTGTGCCTAGACTTATTTCAGCATTTTGAATTGAATATTTCGCATTGATATCAGCTGCAGATGATGTAATAATAGTGTTTGCATTGGATGCACTGCTTTCAGGCTGTTTCTTGGAACTCTCAGTTTGTACTTCCGGTGAACAAGTAACTGAACGTTTTCGACCTACATCAGCAATCCCAGTTTCAGAATTGAGAAAAAAATGTATATTTAAAAAGTTGATAAGACAAAACCAAGGAGAAAGATTAGAATGAAAGAATTGAAATGACTACTGTTGATGGCCCCAACATTTAGTTAAGTATATATCACCTCTAAAAGTTAGAATGTTAGGGAATATTAACTAAAGAAGTATCACCTCTGGATTCCTTAGCAGCAAAAGGTTGCCTTTCGGTTACAGAGCACCCTAATTTCTTTGAATTGGTGTCAACTGTTGTGGGCTACCAAAAGAGAGAATTTTCAACCGTTAGAGAATTTCTTGTTCAAAGTAAATCAACATACATTAGTCCTGAGTTCAAAGAATTAGCTTGTCAAAGTTGAAACTCATGACAAACAATGAAATACATAGTTTGTGATTACAGTCCCAATTAAAGGACTAGTCAAAACAAGGTGCGGAAATTTTAGGGTCATGCCAGAGAACATTAAGTATGCCTATGAATGACGAAGATCTCAGCTTTTTAAGTCCAACGTCAAATCCCAGGGCTCAACCCTGGACAGGCAGTGGAAACTACCAAGCTGGAGTACAGCAGGGGGAAAGTTGGTAAATCAATCAGGAAAATCTGGAAAATGATCGATGCAAGCATTTCTTGGTGTGTTTGTACAGAAAGGAGTCACAGATGTGTTGATGGAATAACAACTCCAAATCACTTCCTTATGGGTAGAAGTTTCATGTTTATTTAATTGGTGAATCCATCTCCTACAGATACCCCTACCTACACCTCTGACCATTTATTGGACTTAGTTAGCTCCTTATCCTAAGAATAGGACTACATGTAACGGAGTCAACAAACTCTCTTTTGTAATCAATATTTTTGTAAGCTTTGCATTTGCTTGATGCTATCAATGAAACTACTTCATTAAAAAAAGATTATTCTATCATCATATGTTGTTAAGACATGCAGTGAAATGTTAATACAATGAAAAGACATTCAACTTAAATTGTTTTCTAATGACAACATTGAACTTAAATTCTACACTTGGAATAGTTATATTTGAATTTTGATATGCAAAATACTTGATATAAAGATTTCCCCATTTAAAAATCTTACAAAAGAAATGACAATGTCAATTTCCATGGATGGTGGTTCAGATTGGGAACCATGAGGTATCGAGCCATTCCTTTTTAACCTTCTACATCATTATAACTAGAATTTATATTGATTATTTTTCTCATTTAAAAGAACTTACAAGAAAAGATCATTGATAACGTTCATTGTTCAAACTGAAAACAAGAGGTGCAGTAACATAGAAAAAAGAAGTTATACAACAAATAGAAATAACAGAGGGGTGCGTGTGTGTATTTTGTGGTGGGGGGAATCAGGAATGTGATGACTTACAGAACTCTCCTTCATTGTAGCATCTAGATCCCTTTTGACAGGTCTTATAGCACAACTATTGATGTCTCCAGTTTGTAGATAGCGGAAAACATCCTTCTTGGAGCGAAATACATAGCCATCCACTGGATCAATGTATAACTGCAATAACCAAGTCAATTTAAGATCCGCACTAAAATCTTTGAATGTAAATCTACTTATGCAGCATTCTTCACAAAAGCAGCTCCTACTACTGCTAACACAACACAGCCTTTCTCATGTATAACTCTGCCACGGGATAATGATGCAAAATAGACTGCTGGAATAGGATGATGTGCATGCAAGAAGAGAGAGAGTGTACCGGGTCTTTTCTTATCCCATTAGCTTTTTTAGTAATTTTGATTTCTTTTTTCCAGCCTGGGGGTAAATCATCCAATGAAGGGTCTCCATTCAAAGAAGCCTGATCAGAGTTGCCAGTTTCTGGTGTGGGATCGGAGTCCTGGAGCAATTCCTGGCTGCAGGCACTCACGGAGAGGCTCAGAGAGGCAGATTTATCAACTACAGATGGAAGAGCACGTTCACCACGATCCAAATCAGCCGCCGCTTCTGTATGTTGACCTGCAAGTCTTTTGGAGACCCGACGACCAAGGTTCAGTGACTCTGTTTTTCTGGAATATTTTGACTGCTGTATTGCTTTAGAACTATGCTTTTCCTGCTCATTTTCTAGTAGTTGCTTCTCCGAGAGGAGATCCGACTCAGTGGAAACAGCTGATGGCTGTTTAACACCAACACTTACAGTTTCGATTTCAGCATCTTCAACTACATTTTCAAAGGTATGATTCTCATTTATCTCAGCTAAAATGGATGTGATGATGGCATTAGGATCAGACACACTGCAGTCAGGCTGTTTCTTCGAACTCTCAACTTGCTGTGCAGGTGAGCAAGTACCAAAACTTTTCCCCCCTACATCAGTAATCCCAGTTTCACAATTAAGAAACAATTACCAATATCTAGAGAGTGAGCAGGTAAATATATTGATAAAGAAAAATAAAATGAAGGGAATTGAAATGACTAGAACAAATGACCAGACGCTGAATAAACGATGCACATTCTCTCAGATAGGGACTACAGAGCAATATTTCCAACTACAGATTATAACCTTTCGACTCGTCAGTGGAAAAAAGCCGTCTTCCTGTCGTAAAGCCTCCTAATTTCTTCAAGCTGGTCTCATCTGTCGTGGGCTATCAAGAGAAATAAATTTATAAACATCAGAGATCCCTCCATTCAGGGTAAATCAACATCCACTAGTCTTGATAATAAGCAAACTAAGCTCATAAACTATAATTTTTTTCAAAAACTATGTCTACAAAGGATTAAGACCAATTACAGTCCATCATAAAACCAAAATAAGGCTAGTCAAGAACAAGGAGGAAGAATTTCAAGATAGACCAGTTAGACAGAAAGAATATACCCATGTATGCGAAATGTTAATATGGTGAGAAGTCATTCAACTTTGATTATTTTTTTTTTACCAAAGGTAACAATTTTGTATATAAATCTTCAGCACTAAGGCTGGGATCCCAAAATTTACATCACAGAGCTACATACAACTGAGTAGGCTCAGCAACCCAAAGAAAAGCCCTATCCCAGGTCCTATTTCATCTTACAAGGATCATAGAATGTCTACAATTGCTAGAGGATCATCTATATACTCAGAACTACACCAATAGCAAAAAGTGATTGCAGTTCATTTTAATCTTATGCAAAAGGACTACTGATACTTCCAAAACATCTTGAATACTGATACTTCCAAAACATCTTGAATTGCTCTCACTGCTGGGACAATTTTTCATCTGTTTTTGTCTGTGCTACCACTCCCTTCATTGTTCTAGCCTACTAGAGCCTGATCTTCCCTTTCTGGCATAGTCCATCTTATGCCTCTGAAACTAGTAAACAGGTTCCATAGCTGGCTAACAACTTTACAATGTAAAAACAGATGGTCGATTGTCTCTGCCTTCAGCTCACAAAAAAAACACCTTGGACACATTTGGATGCCCTTCTTCCATTCAACTTCGATTTTACACTTGAATGATTATATTTGATTAGCAATATCAGACAAGATTCCTCCTCATTCAAGGGACTTGCAAGGAAAAAGATAATAAATAACATTTGGATGAAGGTTCAGATCTAGAATCATAAGGTATTGAGCCATTCCTTTGCCATCCACCAAAAGTCACTAGCTAAATTTCTTGCAAGTTATTGAGCTTGTTTGGATTAGCAGATTGTAGATAGTTTATAAGCTTTAAGTGCTGGAAAGCATTTTTAAGTGCTGAAGGAATTTTTTAAAATAAACGTGTTTGGATAGAAGTGCTGAAACAGATAATAAACAGCTAATGTTTGGTAAAAAAGTGTTGATAAGATGGTCTTTGTTAAAATGACTAAAATATCCATAACATTTTTACAAAAAATCAACAACAAAAAACCCATTGTAGTCTCATAAGCAGGGTCTGGGGAGGGTAGAGTGTACGCAGACACTACCCCTACCTCCTCGGAGGCTGTTTTCAGAAGACCCTCTACCTCAAATATATTTCATATATTAAAATATATTTTAGTGAGGAAAAGGACGAACGACAAATATAGTGGAGAGTAAGTTAGAGCTTTGTTTGTAAACGGTACTTAGGGGTCGTTTGGTAGAGTGTATAAGAATAATGCAAAATATAGTGTATTAGTAATGCTTGTATTAGTTAAGCTTGCATTAGTTATGATGAGATTTTTTTATGCAATGGTTGGTTTGGTGTACTAAAAATATTATGCATTACATAATTTTTTTAGAAAAAATATTTGTTTACAAAATTACCTTCCTCAAATATAGTGGAAAGGATGTAAAAATAGTTTTTAAAGGCAATTGTGTCTTTAATAACAATAGTGTCCTTAATAATGTTAATGCATTCATTAGAACCCATTGCATTACTAATGCATAGAAATAGATGGTATTAGTAATACACTCTTCAATACACAATAGAGTGTATTATTTATACAAGCATTAGTCATGCATAGGTTAGAAAAGTGTATCAAACAAGGTACTACTAATATATCAAGCTAATACAAGCATTATGTTCTCTAATACACTCTACCAAACGACCCCTTAGTGAATTAGAGAATATATCAAGGATAAAATCACAAAACTTAGTCAAACCAACAGTACTTATAAATTGAAAAGCCATAAGTTGGGAATGAGCAACTTACAGTTTTTGGCTAATTTTGGAAGGCTTATAAACAATTTGACTGCTATCTAACGCATGAATGAGCCAACAGGTGCTTACAAGCCAGTTTAACCAGTTCATAAGATTAGCCGAATGCCCTCATTGTCAACACATCTTTCAATTTGCATAATAAGATGTGAATTTATTCTCTTTAAACTTGGATTTTTCAAGTGCGATTAAAATTTCACAACTCCAATGAGCCTGCCAGCTTGAGAAGGCACTAAATACACTACTCTTACAGGAGTGGGATGTGTTTTCCTATTAAAGGATTGAGACTGGTGCATCTCACTAAAGGCAACATAACAAACATGACCAACAAGGTTCTGTATGCAAGCTGAACACTTAAATGAAAAGGGCTATAAAACTAGTTCAAATAACAGCAGTGATGGGTAGAGGGAGGAGCAATCCAGAAAGATGTGACTTACAGAATCATCCTTTGTAGTTGAAGCTACATTCCTTTTCGCAGGTCTTTTAGCACACCTACTAGCATCTCCAGTTTGTAGATAGCGGAGAACTTCCTTTTTGGAGTGAAATTTATATCCATGTACTGGATCCGTGTAGAGCTGCAATGACCAAGTCGACATAAAATTCTCAACTTTGAATATATACTACTGTCACAGCATTCCACGTCAATCCCACAAGGAGTCCCCCCCTAACCCTATTTCCATAGCACCCTTTCTCATGCATGCTAAAATACTGCATAAAGGTGCAAAACAGAACGTCCCCCTTAAACAGATTACAATATGGGTTGTGCAAAGGTTAGCACCATATCCACTTTAATTTACCCAAATTGTCCATACTATCTCATTAAAAAGGGACGTTTATTTTAACCAAAAAAGTTGAAGTCTCTTCTCCCCAACCCCACTCCCCACAATCTTTTCCCAGCTCCCTACTACTTCAATGGAATTCCTGTTATGGCTTCGAATAGTTTCTATCCTATCAATTAGCACATCCCAAGATTGATCATGGAAGAAATAATGAACCAATTTTAGCACAAGTCAGGTGATCTTTGTGGAGACGAAATGAGTAAATGAGATGGGTTTCTTTCAATTGGGAAAAGACTGTTGGAGTTGAAGATGAACAATAAATACCTTGGTAGACAATATTTCAAAAAATTTAGCTTTGTTATGAAAAGATGCACATATTCTAAATTCGTATGGTTTCAACAAATCCTTTCTAACTTCCCCTTCCCTATTGATGAACAAAATTAAAATTACTCGAACCATAGATCAATTTCCTTTTTATATTGGGAAAATGAAAAGTGGGTGTATTGCTAAGTACTACATTCATGTAGTAGGTCCGCAAATCCTGTATATACACACACACACACATAGATATTAGATAGTAAGACTGGGGGGGGGGGGGAGGAAAAAAGAGAAATACCAGGTAATTCCTTGTTCCACGATCATTTTGTCTACTTTCTTTTTTCCAGCCAGGGGGTAATTCATCTGCTGAATCGCAGTCAATTGCAACCTAAATGTTACTACAAAAATTAGCAACCTGTAGTGAATAGAACAGCTATAGATCATATCTATCAGAAGCATCTGAGGTATTACAGAAGAAACACTCTTTGCAGACGGACAGCCACTGCCAGGTTTCTGTCTTTTGGATTGGGGACTTTGTGCCCCATTTTCTTTGGAGCCCAGAGATGTTTTCTCATTTAAAATGAAATCCTCTCCAGCACCATGCTGAAACAAGAACATTGTTACATGAGAATACTAACAACATCTCAAGGCTACAGCAATTGAATTGCTTTCAACAGCAACTTAGATATTACTAGAGAATCAGCTAAACCCTAGTGAATTAAAGAATCAAATTTTTTCAGAGGTATCCTAAGTATATTACGGAATGAGAAGTCTTTGTAGTCCTGGTAATGCCAGATTTCGTCCTTTTGGTTGTGCAACTCTGTTCCCCAACTTCTTCAAAATCCTGAGATGCTTTCAGCTTGGAAAATGACCCCTCCTCAATGCCAGGCTGAGAAAAAACATAATAAGACGAGAAGTTGCAGTTCTTAAATGCTACACCCAGTGAATTGCTTTCAACTGCCACCTATATGTTACTAGAGAAACCGGTAATCCATGATGAACTACACAGCTAACAATCAAATCTGTAAGCAGTGTCTTTTTTTGAGAAGGAAATCTGTAAGCAGTATCATAAATACATTACAGAACAAATAGTCTTTACCGAGGCCTGGTTGGTGTCAGATTTCAGCCTTTTGGATTTGCGAGTCTGACCCCCACCCCTGATATTTTTGGAATACTCTGATCTTTTCTGATTTGAAGAAGATACTTCACCATCTCCATGCTGCCACAAAATCATAATTACACATGAAGATGCTGTAGTAACCCAACAACAACAAAAATACCCAGGGTAGGTAAGAGGCCTGGGCTCACAAGTTGGATCTTGTGAGGTTGGTGTGTACGCAGACTTTACCCCTACCTTGTGCGGGTAGAGAGGTGTTTTCGGAGTGACCCTCAGCTCAAGTAAAGCATTTTAAATTCTCTTCTACAAGGAATGTGGAAAATATGTAATAAGTAATAACCCAAGGCAACAAAAGCTACCATCAAATTCTTTTCTGGAACTTGCCTCCTCCATCAAACTTTTACCTACTCAAGTACTCTTTCCTATAAGGAATGTCCAAAACACGAGTCGGGCTGCCCAAAGATATAAAAAAAATTTCATTTCAAACTAGTTACAAATGCATGGTGCAAGTCTTTTTCGTACGTTTGTCATTTCCAACGGGCCACTGCCAAAATAAATACAAGCAACTTCCCTTTTCTCTTAAAGATCCTTAGAAACAGACTATTCAGTATTAGAATTACGCAGATCAAGATACCAATAAAGAGATCAAATCTCATCCAAATTACTTCCGTTTCTTTATTTTTGTTTTGACTGCACCACCTTTAATATGTGGAGGTATGACTTCTTCAAAAAATAAAGGAAAATAATAAACAGATTTTATCATGGTGACAAAGTTAAAAGGGAGAGAGCCTACTATCTTTCCTTCTCCCGCGATGTTGTTCTGCTTCATAGTTTTGAGATATTTAGATACTTCAGGCTTTGAATAAAATTTGCTTCCAGTTGATGGATCAATGTAAACCTGAAAGAACAGCAAAAGAAATAAGAATGTAAACTAAAGATGAGATATGATTGGAGCATTTTATCGGCAAAGTAGCATCACGCCTGCTCCAAAGGCTATGCTTCTTCCAGAAAAGTCGCAAACTAGGATAACTGCTGCTTAGTGTTGCAGCAAAAGAACTGTTACCCAGAAAAGGGGACTACAGCAAGCTACCAGAAGCCCCTAAAGAAGTTTCTTAGGAATAATTGGTTGAAGTTCCTATGACAAAAAGAACTCAAAATTTGTATAATTGAAGTTAAATAATCAAGCTTCTTCAATTTGAGTTTTCTCTATAGTATTTCCCTAATTTTCAAACCCTGTAAAAATGCAGCAGATCACTAAATCAGGAGTTGGCCGGATGATTAAACTGGTCTGAGGTTTTGATACACATACAGGACCAAATTTGAACTTGCTAAAACACATCATATTGCTATTAACAATGTTCTAATTTACTACTCCCTCTGTCCCAATTTATGTGGCACCACTTGACTTGGCAAAAAGTTTAAGAAAGATATGTAGACTTTTGAAATTTGTGGTAGAAAACAAACCTTGGACATTTTTTGTGGAAGAAAAATCACTTGTATGTCTACAAATCATTGCATTAAGGGTAAAAGGAAAATTTTAAAGTAAAGTTGCAACTCATTCCATCAAGGTTAAGAAGAAAATTTTAAAAGTTATGTCTAATTATAGATATGTGGTAATGACTTACAAAAAGGAAAGGGAGAGCATTTTTATGAAGCTCATAGGGTATTTTACCCTCTTATGTGTGGGGGCCAATGGCCATTTTCCCCGTTGTTAGCAAATCATCATGTGTATTTTTTACGATGAAATCCTCATTTTTTTCCCTTGATCCTAACAGAGGAGCTCCAATCTGAAGTATAAGGAAGGGTAATTTTAACCCTAGTCCAAAGCAGAGAGTAAACTTGACCATTTTCCAAAAGTATTTTGGCATGTGGAATCCACTCAGCCCATGCTGGAGTGTCCTTAAAATCAAGGGCAAAAACAAGACATGTTGTTAGTGGTAAAGGTATCAGGTATGAATTGCCCCAAAGTATAACCGAGAGTACAATAAAGATATTTTTATGGTAGAGGGGTAAATTTGGACTTCTTCTTTTTTGTTTTACATAAGGAAAATAATTGTGAAAAAAATGAGTAAATGCCAAATTTACCCCTCTATTTTGTACGTAGAGGGGTAAATTTGGACTTTTTCTCTATATTTTAAACCTTATATAACTAGTCTGTGCACCACTCAACCCCTAGAATCTGCATGCTCATCATTACCTCAACTAACAAATACTATTGGAATTTTGTGTTTGAGATAAACTACCAGAAGGACCAAAACCAGCATATGATCATTCGTATGCAACAGTCTTTGTCATCTACATGGAATTTGAGTGAACACGGTTATCAGTTTACTTTAAGCATGGAATCATGGAAAAAGACATGCTGATATAACACCAAAATTGACACAATGCTGATCTTTGCAAAGGTCACACTAAAGCAAAATAAGAGACGCATATTATGACAAATCATCACCACAAGCATTTCAGAGGTCAGTATATTTCCATTTTCATACCTTGTAAGGTGTACCAGCATGTGAACCAGACTTACGAGTCTTCAGTTCAACTATCCACCCTGGAGGTAACCATTCATGAGAATTATTTGGTCTCCCAACAGTCTGACAATAACAGGAGACAGACCTTAGAAGATAAGAATCACATAGCAAAAAAGTAGAACGTAAGAGTTACTTTACCTTCAAAACTCACCTGACTAACATTGTTCTCAGAGCAACTCTTATCTTGATTATCCATTTGACTAACATTGTCCTTGGAGAAGCTCTCATCTTGATTATCCACATGACTAACATTGTTCTTAGAGCAGCTCTTACCTTGAATACTCATTGTTTGAGTTACATCATCGCAAGTATCTTTTGTCTTCAAGTACCGAGCGACTTCCTTCTTGGAATAAAACTTTTTCCCAGTCTCCCCATTTGTATAGTACTAAAAAGAAAAATGAAAACAATATGTGATGCAAGCCATATAGGCAGAAAGACTATGCGCTTTCTTACATGGCATCATTTAACAGTGGTCGATTCTCTATTCCACAGGTGACAACTGACAACCTTTTATAGTGCAGATTCTAATGTTACAACTCCCCACTAGTAGTATTTCACTGGGAATGTTGTTGTTGTATTCTAATGTTACAGCGTCACTGCATACATCAACATCAGCCAAGACAAGACGGGAACACAATAACATGAAGTATATTCCAAAGAGAAGTTCTAGATGAAATTCATCGAGAAAGAGTCCAAGGATGAGGAAACTTTTAAGGCAAAGTAGGGTTTTGTACAACTAGAGACTTTCTAACCCTTGCAGTTACTGCTACTACTCTATTCTGACATATAACTTCCTAACCAAACTAAAACGACTCTGACCTTAATACCGACTAGTTGATATGCATATATGAATCCTTTTCTTCCATGTTTTAGCTATGTCCACACGGGTTCTGAGACACCATTGCTGTACTCACCTCATACACTTAGTTTTACAAACGAACAAAAGAAGTTGAATCCCACTTCGCCCACCTAAAGCTGCAACACTAAAAGCTAGAAAGCGGAAAAATGACTTAAAACTCTGTATTTGCAATGCAGAGCAGAACAATACTGAAGTTACACAACTGATAAATCATTCAATAAAAAAGAATAATATCAAGACTCTACATGCAAGTAGTTTGCCAAGTTGATCCCACACTAAAACAATTACAAAGCTGATATCCCAAATTTAAACAACCCCATCAAAAAGCACCATAAAAGCATCTGAATTTAACTACATAATCCTCTTATTATCAACTTCAAATCAAAATTCCTTAACCTTACCTCAAAAAATGAATGAACTTTATATCCAATTCGAAGAAATGACAACGAAATTGAGCTGCAGAGCTGTCCCAGCATATCAGCCGATGCTCAAAAACGAATAGTAAAAAACAAAAACAACAATATCCGAATTTCCGATAACCCCGAGAAAAATTACCGCAAACCCATTTGGATTTATACACAATATCCCCAAAAAAAACACAATAACATCAACAATATCCTAATTTTTTTACATATATCTGTTCGTATTTAACCATACAATCGACTAATTACGTACTTAAAAGATTCATCAAAGTAGAAGAAATGATGAGTAAAATTTAGCTCAATACGTCCAATTTCTACCTTGATTTTTCTTCCGTTTGATACTTTGACATCCTCTGTCCATCCCGGAGGAGGCCAATCCGGCGAATCTTCGACGGCCATCTCGCCGGAATCTGACGATTTCAGGTAACTGACGGATTTTGTCTAGTGTGAGAGGGTCAATAAGCTCCCGTGATAACACTATAATACGGAAAGGTTATGTTAGGCAATTACCAGTGGAAAAACACGTGGCAAAAATATATTCTTTAAATTACTTAATAAAAAATTATATTTATATAAAATTAAAAAAAAAAGAATCTTCAATACAAATTTTAATTTTAATATTTGTGATTAATCAAATATTGATATTAATGGAAATATAAAATTATTTTATTTCATTTTATCTAACAACAAATATATGAAAGTTGAAAAAAAATATTTATTTATCGCAAATTATTCTCTCTAACTTTTTTGTTTTTAATAATTTTAAGTGTTGAAAAAATTCGATTAGATGATTTTATTTCCAAAAATCACTAGCAACTTTTAAATTATGATTTGTCATAAATAATTTGTTTAATTTTGTGCGAGTGTTTATTAAATAAGAAAAGAAAGATGGAAAAAAATTATGTTTAGATAATACTTTAAATGAGAAAAGTCTTACTACTATTTGAAAATAGTGTTATTAATAGCAGAATTAAGCTTTATTTCTTTGTTAGTTTATAGTAGTTTGTAAAAAAAAGTTAAAATTACTTTACTTTTATATGATTTTCAAATACATGTTGGTTTCGCTCTAATTCATAATTTCATGAACTAAGACTAAATATTTCAATCGCTATGGTTAATGCAGTATATATTTAGTTCAAGATTTTTTAAAAATGTTTATTTAAATTATGCGTTAATTTATATATTATTTTATATATGATATAATGTACAATGTATACTATATAGTATTAATAAAGTGAAAATCAAGTTATTTAAATATGAAAAACATTTAAAGTATCTTGTTAATTAAAACAAAAAAAAATCACCAACTTTCTATAAATACGATGATCCCAAAGTTAAAACATTAAATATTCACATTCAATTTATCAATTTCCCTATTTGAAATTAAACCATATCGAGATAACCATTGTTTCTTGCCAAAAAAAAATAATAATTGCACAAATTAATCAGAGAGGGAAGCACCATTAATATCGACCACGGAGGGGAAGAATCATTATTTAAATTGCATAAGGGGTGAGAATCGTAAATCATAAAGATGATAAAAAAAATCTTAATAGATATTCAATTATCTCAGTGAAGATTGAATTATTCACGCAAAATTCTTCCTACGGTGAAGTCTAGCTGCTCACAAAGACGTCTCTCGTCACGATAATTCAATTTGAAACTTCTTAGGTACTATTGTATATATACTCTCATGTTTATTTCTCTTTTTTACTCATCTTTGAGATGACATGTATAGGCTATAGTTGATAATCTTCTAAGGCTTCGCTCTCGTGTTCATCTTGAGCAAGTTATTTTATGCATAATGGTTATTATGATGTACTTGAAAGTTGTATTGCTTGAATAGTCAAATTCAACAACAAAAAATATACTTTAGAGGATTCGACATACATTTGTCTTACATTTTTTTTAAACTTAGAACAATGCAAACTAAAAGGTTGTGATAGAAACTGAAAAATGGACAATCAGATAACTCAAATACATTATTATTTTCAAATTTGAGAATAATACAATATAATTTTTTATTGATTCTTCGTTTTATGGTAAAACAACCTCACCTCACTATCCTTTTGGGTCTGAGGTGTAATTGTTATTACTATTGCCGTAAAAAAAAAGAGTAAAAATTATAGTTTTATGGAAATTCAATACTCTTATCCAAAATTTGTATATGTATTAAAATTTTCACAAAAAAAGTTACGAAAATTCAATACTCTTATCGAAAATTTGTATATGTATTAAAATTTTCACAAAAAGTAGAGCTCAGATACACATTATCTCATCGTATTTAATCAGATGTACGTAACGACCCAATCGTTCACAATTTGTGTAAGTAAACATCATGGCTCTGAAATGCACCAGCCGGGAATCGAACCCGGGTCTGTACCGTGGCAGGGTACTATTCTACCACTAGACCACTGGTGCTACTTGCTAATACTTTCTCATTATGTTTATATTGTATTTTATTTATCCTTTTTCAACAATCAATTTCCTAACAACAACATTATATTGAATGAAATCTCACAAACTGAAACCGAGATTATCCGTACTAATTAAACTTGTTTGCATATTTCAATTTTGTAATATTCAATGTTTATATTAAAACGAATACAAGATATGTCTTTCATACATATGTTTATTACGACTTACTAAAGTTATTATACAAATATATTCTTTAAATTTACTAAAACGAATAAATTATTTTATATATAAACCTAAACAAAATAACAAAAGAATCATCTAACACAAATTTTATTTTAATTTTTCTTTCTAATATTGATATTAATGGAAATTTAAAATTATCTAGATATACATTTGCACATAGTCTAAATAGGGAAATATTCATTTCATATCAATAACAATAGTTGTTGCAAATTAAATTTCATTGACGGAATCTTCTTACCAATCTTTAAATTATGATTTGTTATAAATAGAAGTAATGATTATTCTCAATATGGTTTGATTTCAAAGAGGAAAATTGATAACTTGAATGTGAATCTTCTATGTTTAACTTTAGGATCATCTTATTTACAGAATGTTGGTGGATTTTTTTAATTTTAAATAACAAAGTTGATGGATAATACTTTAAATAGAAATCTTATATTTAAATAACTTGATTCTCATATTGTTAATACCATATAATATTCATTGTACCGACTATTAAACATACAATAATATATAAATTGATATATAACTTAATATAAATATTTTTAGAATATCGGATTGGAGTTTGATTCTTAATTCATGAAATTATGACTTTGAGCATTGTTTTTAAATTTTTTGAGAACCAAGTATTTAATATCATAAAAAAATGTCAATTAATTTAATTATTTATAAATTATGTAACAGGGAAATAAACTTAAATTCTTCGAATAATAACAATTTTTCAAATGAGAGTAAAGACTTTTCTTATTTGAAGTATTATCTAAACATACATTATTTCAAAATTAAATTATTCGCGCAAATTTTTTTTTACAATGAAGATGCTAACAGTTCATGAAGGTGTCTTTCGTCACAAATATTCAATTTGAAGCTTGTTATATATTATTGTATATATATTTTCTCTTATGTTGCATTTTTGTTTTTTTGCTCATCTTTGAATGGACATATTTAGGTTATAGTTGATAATCTACAAAGCCTTCACTCTCATGTTGATCTTGAGTAAGTTATTTTATGTGTGATAATTATTGTGATGTACTTAAAAATAATATTACTTGAATAGTCAAATTTAACAATAAAAGTTATTGTTGTATTCGTGTTAATTCTTTAAAAATATAATACTTTTGAAGAATTCGATATGTACTTGTATGACATGTTTTGAAAAGTTTGAACAACGTAATCTAAAAGGTAGTGATAAAAACTGAAAAATGGATAATAATGTACATTGTTATTTTCAAATTTGAGAATAACACAATATTTTTTTTTTATCTATTCTTAATTTTGTGGTAAAACAACTTCACTTCACTATCCTTTTAGTACTGAAGTGGTTATTATTGTTGCGTAAAAGAAAACACGTGAAAGTTACAGAGCAAAAAAATTAGAGCTCAGATACACATTATATCTCATCATACACTAGTATTCACTACTACAAATTTCTCTTTTTTCTGACTAAAAACAGGGTGAACAAAGGGTTTCTTTCTAAATATGTTTTTTTAATGTATTAAGTAGATTTCACAATATAGAAATTATGTTTTAGCTAACTATCGAATCATCATGTGATACTCGTAAATATTACTCTAACTTCTACTGTGACTACAATAGTTGTCTTATAGGACCAATATAAAGGACATCGATTAACAAGAATAAAATATTTACATGCATGTATAGTCGAAGTGCATATAAGTTATCGAATGATAATATCAGAAGAAGAAAAAAAAAATCTTAAAATTTGATTATCATATTACTCAAATAGTTTTCGAAAAAAAATTGCATCCCATATATATATATATATATATATATATATATATATATTATAGTTGTGGATTTATTGTGCTATAAAATTCTAAATTCTTTTATATTTTTGCCTCATTTTCACATAACAACAACAAAAAGTTTGACTTTTTAAAGAAGATATCAATATTCATTAACTTGGAGTTATAGTTGTATTAAATAAATGGGAGTTCAAAACATTATTCACTTCATTTCGATTTTTTTGATTTACTTTTCTTCTTAGTTAAATTTAAAAAACATAAAATTTAAATACAATTTTTTTATACATATAATCAAACATAATATACGACCACATAAGAGGAAGCAACTCCGACTGGGGGTGAAAAATAAAAACAAAGCAATTCTAAATTTAATCAAACTTCAATATAAATATTAAATACACTTTTTTTTATACATATAATCAAACATAATATACGACCACATAAGAGGAAGCAACTCCGACTGGGGGTGAAAAACAAAAACAAAGCAATTCTAAATTTAATCAAACTTCAATATAAATATTATATTCGAATATAAAATAAAAACGATAAAAAATAGAGCTCAGATGCACATTATCTCATCTTATAAATCAGATGTACGTGACGACCCAATCGTTCACAATTTGTGCAAGTAATAAACGTCATTGCTCTGAAATGCACCAGCCGGGAATCGAACCCGGGTCTGTACCGTGGCAGGGTACTATTCTACCACTAGACCACTGGTGCTACTTGTTATTACTTTCTCATTATATTCATATTGTATGTAATTATCCTTTTTCAACCATCAATTTCCTAACAACAACATTATATTAAATGAAATCTCACAAACTGAAACCTAGACTATCCGTACTAATTAAATTTGTTTTTATTTTTCAATTGTGTAATATTTAAAGTTTATATTAAAACGAATGCAATATATATTTTTCATACATATGTTTATCACGACTTATTGAAGTTATTATACAAATATATTCTTTAAATTTACTAAAAAAATAAATTATTTTTATACATAAACCTAAAAAAAATATGAAAAAAAATCATCAACACAAATTAAATTTTAATTTTTCTTTCTAATATTGATATTAATGGACAATTTAAATTTATCTAGATATACATTTGCACATAGTCTAAATAGGGAAATATTCATTTCATATCAATAACAATAGTTGTTGCAAATTAAATTTTATTGACGGAATCTTTTTACCAATCTTTAAATTATGATCTGTTATAAATAGTTGTCTGTTAAACAGGAAAAGAAAAATGAAAAGGCAAAGGACAAAAATCACATAGTTTTAAGGTAAAATTATCATTTATCACTTATAAGTTTATAATTATAAAAATCCTTCAAACTGATACAATAAAATAAGCGTTGATACATTATTCTCATGCGCGAGATACATTAATCGTTAACTAAGATACATGACATATTATACATGACACTAATCTGATGTACATTTTATATATAATACACTAATCTTAATCAAATGCGCGTGATACATTAATTTGATGCGGTGATACATTAATCTGATGCGCTGATAGCTTGTTAATTTTGCTTCCTCTCCGATTAAATTGTGCAATTATTAATGGTTCATTCCCTTAGTAGTTAGACTAATACGTACTTTTCTTTGGATACATAACAATATGTTATATATGTAGTAACATTCTATAAAAATTTAAAATATGTTGTCAATTCTATTTTATTTATTTGGCAAGAAGCAATGATTATTCTCAATATGGTTTAAATTTAAAGAGGGAAATTGATAAATTGAATGTGAATCTTCTATGTTTAACTTTAGGATCATCTTATTTATAGAATGTTGGTGGATTTTTTTAATTTTAAATAACAAAGTTGATGGATAATACTTTAAATAGAAATATTACATTTAAATAACTTATTCTCATATTGTTAATACTATGTAGTATTCATTGTACCGTCTATTAAACATACAATAATATATAAATTGATATATAACTTAATATAAATATTTTTAAAATATCGGATTGGAGTTTGATTCTTAATTCATGAAATTATGACTTTGAGCATTGTTTTTAAATTTTTGAGAACCAAGTATTTGAAAATCATAAAAAAAAATGTTAATTAATTTAATTATTTATAAACCATGTAACAGGAAATAAAATTAAATTCTTCGAATAATAACAATTTTTTCAAATGAGAGTAAAGACTTTTCTTATTTGAAGTATTATCTAAACATACATTATTCCAAAATTAAATTATTCGCGCAAAATTCTTCCTATAATAAAGATGCTAACAGCTTACAAAAGTGTCTTTCGTCACAAATCAATTTGAATTTTATTATATACTATTATATATATATTTTTTCTTATGTTGCATTTCTCTTTTTTGTTGATCTTTGAGATGACATATTTAGGCTATAGTTGATAATCTACCAAGCCTTCACTCTCATGTTGATCTTGAGTAAGTTATTTTATGCGTAATAATTATTGTGATGTACTTAAAAATTATATTCCTTAAATAGTCAAATTTAACAATAAAAGTTATTGTTGTATTCGTGTTAATTCTTTAAAAATATAATACTTTTGAAGAATTTGATATATACTTGTCTGACATGTTTTGAAAAGTCTGAACAACATAATCTAAAATGTTGTAATAAAAACTGAAAAAATGGACAATAATGTACATTGCTATTTTCAAATTTGAGAATAACACTATATATATTTTTTATCAATTCTTAATTTTGTGGTAAAACAATTTCACTCACTATCCTTTTAGTACTGAGGTGGTTATTATTGTTGCGTAAAAGAAAACACGTGAAAGTTACATATTTACGGGAATTCAATACTTTTGTCCAAAAATAATATAGATATTAAAATAAATTTTCACCAAGATAAAAAAAAAGCAAAAAATTAGAGCTCAGATACACATTATCTCATCATGTCTTATAAATCAAATGTATGTGACAACCCAATCGTTCACAATTTGTAAACGTCACCACTGGTGCTGTTTGTTTATCAAATCACTAACACTACTAATTCATACTACAAATTCCTCTTTGTTTTTTTTTTCTTTTACTAAAAATAAGGTGAAACAAACGGTTTCTTTCTAAATATGTTTTTTTTATATTAAGTAGATTTCACAATATAGAAATTATGTTTTAGCTAACTATCGACTTTTGTGACTCGTAAATATTATTCTAACTTCTACTGCGACTACAACACTAGTTGTCTTATAGGACCAATAAAGGGCATCGATTAGCAAGAAATAAAATATTTACATGCATGTATAGTCGAAGTGTGTATAATGTATAGTCCAAGTGCATATAAACTGTCGGATGACACTGTTAGAAGAAGAAAAATATATCTTAAAATCTGATTTTCATATTACTCCAATAGTGTTAAAAAAAAATTCTAACTATAATATATATATTATAGTTGTAGATTTATTGTGCTATAAAATTCTAAATTCATTTATATTTTGCCTCATTTTAACATAACAACAAAAAAAAAGTTGACTTTTTAAAGAAATAACTTGGAGTTGTGTTGAATTAAATACATGGGAGTTCAAAACATTCCTCACTTCATTTTGATTTACTTTTCTTATTAGTTAATTTTAGAACACACAAAATTTAAACTCTTTTTTTTATTTTTTACATACAATCAAATATAATATACGATCACATAAGAGGAAGCAACTCAGTGGGGTGGAAAACAAAAACGAAGCAATGCAGATTGGGATGGAAAACAAAAACGGAGCGACTCCAAATATAATCAAACCCCAATATATATATTGGACTTGGGTGAAAAACGAAAATAGATAAAAAAAAAATAGAGCTCAGATACACATTATCTCATCGTATAAATCAGGTGAAAAACAAAAACGAAGCAATGCAGACTGGGATGGAAAACAAAAACGGAGTGATTCCAAATATAATCAAACCCCAATATATATTGGACTTGGGTGAAAAAAAAACGGATAAAAAAATAGACTGGGATGGAAAACAAAAACGGAGCGATTCCAAATATAATCAAATCCCAATATATATTGGACTTGGGTGAAAAATAAAAACGGATAAAAAAAATAGAGCTCAGATACACATTATCTCATCGTATAAATCAGATGTACGTGACGACCCAATCGTTCACAATTTGTGCAAGTAAACGTCATTGCTCTGAATTGCACCAGCCGGGAATCGAACCCGGGTCTGTACCGTGGCAGGGTACTATTCTACCACTAGACCACTGGTGCTACTTGTTAATATTTTCTCATTATATTTTCATTGTATTGTTTTATCTTTTTTCGAAATCAGTTGTTTATTACAACAACAACATATTAAATGAAATCCCACAAAGTGAGATCTAGACTACTCGTACCAATTAAACTTGTTTACATATATCATATGAATGCAAAATACGTCTTTCATACATATGTTTATTATGACTTAGCTTACTAAAGTTATATTATACATGATATATATTCTCAATTCAACTTTTTAATATTAAAATTAAATATTTGATTTGATATAAACAGAACCCGATATGAGAAAAATTAAATCTAATCTCCAATTTCATTTTTTTTCAACAACTTGAATTTTTTTATTTTGATTTTTCATCAGTGTTTGGTACCTGATACCTACATTAGAGTTCGACTAAACTTAAATTTGCATAAGAAAGTCTAATATTTAAGAATAAAATAATGTCTTACAAAGATGACTACTTCATACCAAGGAGGCTCGAACACAATATCTCTCGAACCTTAACTTCCATTTTATCTAGTCAACAAACATGACTTTTAGTAGCTTACGAGTGTGTTTGGTATGAAGGAAAACATTTTACAGAAAATATTTTCCAATTTTTTCATGTTTGGTTGAGACAAAAGTTTTGAAAAATATTTTCCAAATCAACTCATTTTCCTCAAAATTAAGGAAAATGACTTCCTTCAAAAATTAAGGAAAATATTTTCCAAAACTCTCATTCAATTTCAAATTACATTTCTTTTTGGGAAAACATTAATTTTAAAAAATATTTTCAATTTCAAAATTTTATTTTTTCACTCGATCTCTGACCCCCCCACCACCGGCCACCCCCCCAAACCCACCTCCTCCCCAAAAAAAACAATTTTCCTTTTTAAAAATATTTTGAACATCAATTTTTTTTTAAACTCCTACGCTCCTACCCCCCGGCAGCCCCCCCCTACCCACCCCCAACCCCCAAAAAAATTAATTTTTTTTTCAAAATATTATCAACTTCAAATTTTTATTTTTTCACTCCTACCCCCCTCCCCTATCCCCCCCCCCCAAAAAATTTTTTTTTTTAAAAATATTTTCAATTTCATAAATTATTTTCTACTCTAGTAAAAATAAAAGATGTCTCTCAAAAACGTTTTTCATTCATAAATCAAATACAAAAAATCATTTCCGAAAAATATTTTCTACTCACCAACCAAACATGAGAAAACAAGGCCAAAATCTACTTATTTTCTAGAAAAACATTTTCCTTCATATCTCTATCTTTGAAGAAGTATGTATTTGTGAATAAAGTCAATAATAATATTGGAACTTTAATTAATTATAATATACTTTAAACTTCAGTTTCTTGCTTAGCTTGAACATTTTGTGGGAAAGCAAATTGAGATACATTAGTCTCATATTCTATAATTCTTCCATACCAAATTATATTATGACTAAAGGTGTGCCTTTGGTAGAAAATGTTTTTCCACATTTTCTTAAAATACATAAGTGTGTTTTTATAATTGTTTATTTGCTAGTATTTGATAAATGAGTGACTTTTTATATTATTTTATAAGAGCATTAATAATTTAGAATAACGGGGTTCGAGAGGTGGGATGATCGTCAAGGGTTGAGGGTTGGAAGTATCGGATGGATGAAAATGAGACAATGAATTTGAAATGTCTTCGATGAAACTTGGTTAGTTGAATTATTTAATTACTTCTATATATTTTCTCGCTTTCAAGAAATTTGTTTTATATATATATATATTGACCAACATGATATATGAAAAGATTAAAAAACGTTTTTTGAAAAAAAAATATTTTTCAGAACACACTCTAAGGCTCGATAGAAATAATAACTTATTATAATTGATTAGTTTAATTTGATAGGGTCGAAGAAGTCCCTTTGTAGACGCTTGCATGATAATCATATTGTATTATTTAATTTGTGTGTTTCTCATGGAAGACTAAGTACTCTTTGAAGTTACTTATTGTTGCTTCAAAAATACATATTAAACTACTAATCACTTCACATCACAATTAATTAATTGTCATATTATTGAAGTCGACACCAAATACTTCCAAAAAAAAAGTTGTTTTTTTCTATGCCCAAATATATATATATATATATATATATATATATATATATATATATATATATATATATATAACCTATAGGGAGGGGGATTAACAACTCATCATATAACCATGCACTAATAATGTTCATTTTTTTCTTTAATAATAATAATATCTGAATTAATTTGTGTACAACTCAATTATTATATTTAATATCGATACAATCGTTTTATAATTTTATAATCGTCGTATTCAGTCAATTTATATGCCCTCAGCAATTTCGTATATATATTTTTCTTTTTTAAAATCTAAATTCAAACTCTAATTTTCATGATTTTACTTATTTTATTGATTGCTAAAATATGTATTAACGTAATTCTTTTAAGCTTAGGACATCAAAATATTAAATCACGTTATACTTGCTTATGACTATAAGAAAACTGGGGATTTTTCTGGGGATTAGTATGAAAATTCGAAGGAAACTTATTTCCTGCAGATTTTCATACTAATTTCCAGAAAAATCCCACGTAATTCACAGTTTTCTTATTGTGGTTTTTTTACTCTCTGAGGTTTTTTTTTCCATTCTCTTCTTTAGAATATATATAATTTAATATATAGTGTGGATTATATTATTTTATATAAGTACTCTTTAGTCTTTATATCCATGAGAAAACTAGCTGGTTTTGCCCACCATTATAAATTGCTTGTACTACTTTAACATTATTAAATTAATCACTATGCTTTGAATAGAGACTAATAAACAATAATTTGCTACTTAATTTGTCCACGGCCTACCTACTTAATTTTCTATGAGTTGACTTTTTTTACATCACTAGCAATTTTCATACTAAAAAAATACAATTCACATTTTTAAAAAATATTTTTTTTTACTAAACACTTATTAATAAGTCGGTGGCTGATCTAAGTATTGATTGGTTGGTAGTTCTATTCAAAAACTGGTTTAATTTTTGGTATGTTTTCACACTTTTATCTCACTATACTTTGTTTGAATAATTTAAATATTTGAAATTTAATGAGCAATGATGTAGCTTCAACTACTTCTATTTGTCAAACGGTCAAATGTGGTAAGTTCTCGATATTTGTGAAGTCAGATCATAAGAGTCGTTTACATATTTATAAGATGTTGTTTTAAAGCTCAAACGTGAGACTTTCTGATCACATGATAATAATTTTATCAGTTATGTTAGATTTTTACGTTTTGTATGCAATTAAAAACTTAAAAAACAAGAGAAAGAAAGAAGATGGAGAAGTAATGTAATTCAATTAATTTAAAGTAATATATCATGATTTTCCTAGTATACATCTTTGATTTCCATGTACAATACAAAGATTATGAATTTTTTTTGTAAAATATCAAACTTAGCTACAAAAAGAACTTGGGAATTTGGTGAAACATGGAGAAGTCAACATCAATTGATCACAAAAGGACACCTAATAGTGTGACCTAACGATCAATAAAGTCGATAAACACCTTAAAAACCAACGCTCAAATAATTCCAATAGAAACAAAAAAAAGTCTAATAATTTCCTTCTTACATGCTAAATCTTGATGAACAGAGCTATTAGTATTGGAGGTGTACCTAAGCTGATCAGAACATGATGATTAATTGTGAAGAGGATTTGGTCCTCCGGGGACGATTCGATGAGATACTCTATAACTCTTATCTATATCTTCATTTCTTGATTTTTTTGGAGATGGTGCAAAGTTATGCCATGAAATTCTTGAATTCAATCTTTGTTCTATGCTTGTTGGAGTGATTTCTTGAATTTTTCTACAATTTGATAATTGACTAACAAAGAGTATAATTACCAATATTAGCAGAAATTTAAAAGATGGATATTGGATTTTCATGATTATACGAAGAAGAATTATTAGGGAAAATATGGCTAGAGAGGGAAATAATTAGGTTGATCTAATTTTGAGTTTTTTTTAGAACTTCTGTTGAATGGTGACAAGTCTTTATATTAATATGTGTTTTAATTTAAAGAACTTGTGGTGCAGATAAGAACCAGAAAAAACTAATATTGTCTAGTATGAAAATTACATATATACCCTCATACTATTTCCTTCTTTTCAATTCTCAAAGTAGTTTATGGGAAGTTTCTTTTTGTTTTACCATATGATATTCAAAGTCAACTAACTCGACTAATTAGATTTCACATTTTGTATGAGTAAGAGATACATAATTTTATCTGATATGTTTAAAATTTATGAGAAAAATTAAAAGAACTTTACTTTTGAACAAGGTATAATCAATTTTTAGATCGATAATGAAAAATAATCTGATATTAATAAAATTTTTATTGAATTTTGACTTATCACGAATGTTTTCAACAATTACTTTCATCAAAAATTTTATATTTCTGACGAAATCATCCATCCTAAATTTATATTAATTTTAGTATTGATAGAAAATGTTAAAAAGGGTAAAATGGTCATTTATGAAAGATGGGAATAGCAGTGTGAATAAAAAAGATGTTGCTTGGAGGTTATGAGGAGCTGACAAGAATTTGGTGGGTTGTGTAGGCATTTTATTTGTCCATTTATTGATTTGGTAAAAGCAAAATTTATCCCTTCAATACTCGTATTAGAGTTCGACTATTTCAAATTCGAGTTATATATGGCTTTACACGAGAAAAAATGTTTTTTATTAAGAAATTTTTATGTAAAACTGAAATTTGAAATCTCTAACTAACGGAGGAGCAATCCAATATCTTTTTATATTTATATTTATATATAGATAAATAACTAAACAATGTTATTAAAAAAACTTATCCGCATAGGGTATTTACACTAAGCCAATGCAATACGTGATTTAATGGAAGTATAACATATGTAAAATAATTATAATTAAATAAAATAAACTATTAATTTAAGTATATAACATGTATATATTAAATTTAATATAAACACTTAATGCGAATAAGTTTTACTCGGTGTTAATATTAATTGTTTGGTTGGACTTTAATGAGAGTTTTTTCAGGAACCCATCCTTATAGGCACGTGGCGCAAGTGCAAACCCAGCAACTGTCTCATGTTCTTGCCGTCCTTCCGCTACCTTGTTTATTTTTAATTGTCTACTTTATATATTTTAAAAAAATAATTTAATATTAAATTTAAAACATAAAGAAAAAAATCGAAACAAGTAAATAAAAATATAATAATATTGTGAACAAGTAAAACTCTCAAACATATTTTTCTTTTTATCTATATCATTTTTTAGTTTTCATGTCTTACATTAAAAAAATATAGAAGTTTCATAAATTTAAATAGTTATCAAATAATTAAAAAATATAGTATGCATTATAAAGTTGTGGTTGATTATGATTAAGAATCAAATAGTGTAGCTTAATACTATGTTTGGACATTATTTTTCATTGTATTGTATTGTATTATATCGTTATTATACCTGCAATGTTTGTTTTGATTGTTACTTAAAATGTATTGTATTATATTGTTATATTTCGTTATTATGTAACAATGAAAACTCTTATTTTATGAAACAACTAATTTGGTGTGTTCTCATTGTTACTTAATTTCTTTTTCCAATTATATATTTACATAATATTTTAAAATACTATTTTACCCTTTATCTTAATTATTTAAATCTAGTCAAACCTCCTATCCTAGAATAATTAAGGATATTTTAGTAAATTTTTAAATTACAGTATAGTACGATACGATCAAACCAAACAATTAAAATGTTATTAAACAACAACAAACAATACAGTCTACCCAAATATTGTATCTACCATACCATACAATACAATACAATACAATATATTATGAAATAATGGGTAACAATGATCCAAACAAAGTGCAATAGTAATCAACGAAGCGAGTTAAAAATTATGAGATTTTAAATTTAAATTTTAAGGGAAATAAAAAATATGAAATGCGGTAGCATATACCCTCTAAATTCTTTATTTGAAATTATGAACATTTTATTTTTAAATTTATGGAATGAAATATATTGGAGTTATGAATGTCTTATCATATGATATTTGCGTATTTAAGAAAAGGCATAATACATATATTAGACCCTAAACTTGGCTTCAAATTTTAACTTTGACCTCAAACTTTCATAATGCACAAATAGGCACTTTAACTATCCTATCTTTCAATAAATAAACACGCGAATATTTCAATCAAAACCGTGTTACACACATGCTCTGACGTGGAAAAGTAAACCACTCAGTGGCTGCCAACTAATTAAAAAATTTACACGTATTTTTTTAAGCATAATACATAAATTGGACCCTTAACTTGGCTTCAAATTATAACTTTGACCTTTAACTTTGATAGTGCACAAAGAGACACTTTAACTATCCGAAATTTAAACAAAAAAACACGCGAATATTTCAATCAAAACGCGTGTTACACACATGCTCTGACGTGGAAAAGTAAATCACTCAGTTGCTGCCAACTAACTAAAATAAATACACCTAGATTTTAAAAATTATAAAAATAAATTATAATATAGAATAAGGTGGAAGTGAAAACAAATTCATTTTTTAGGTAAAAAAAAATTAGTACCTCTTTTCTTCTCTCTCTTAAAAATTCCTAATCTGAAATTCATGTTCCTTATATTCAAATCAAAAAAAAAATTGTTCAAGATATTTGCTGTAATTTAATTTTTGAGTTATCTATTTTTCTTTCTCAATTTAGTCAAGGTAACAAGATTCAACATTTTACAAACAAGAATTTGTATATTGTTGGTCAAATGTTCAAACTAATATGAGAATCTCTAGAAAAAATTAATGTTTTTATTGCAAAATTATTTCAGAGCAACCCATAAATATGGAAAGACATGAGATTCAATGAACTTCTCCTTCTTTTCTTTAGTTTGAAGTATATTTGTGCTTTAAGTTGTCAAATATTTGACTGAAAAAACAGGGTGCTTTGTGTATTGTGATTGTCATAGTGAAGAGAATTGCAATTATGAATTTTGGAGGCCAACAAATGAACTTACAGTACTAAAAATTATTAAGTGAAATGGTGCACTTAAAATATTTGATAAATTGTCTGATAGAACTTTTCACATATTTTTGTCAAGTTTGAGTAGCAGTCTGATATCTAATCAAAATGCCTTAAAAAATTGCATTCAATTTGTATAATTGTATACTCACCCCATCTTGTCAAAAAAGACTTCATTATAATTTTTTTCATAATAACAAAAAAGTAATTAAATGTCACTTGCATTTTGCAATGAACAACAAATAATGCAAAAAAGAGGAAAAAATTGTTAAAAAATTAGAAAGAGAGTTTAATTGTCATTTCAATGTTTTTTTTACTGTTGGGCACTCGATTTTTACATCTGACGCGCCTAATTTGAGTGAATTTTACGTATTTTGCCATGTAGGATCCGAGTATTTTTTTGTTTAAGTTTTGGATAGTTAAAGTGCCTATTTGTGCACAAACAAAGTTAAAGGTCAAAGTTATAATATGAAGCCAAGTTAAGGGTCCAATTTATGTACTAATTAAGGGTAGAATTGTCATTTTAGCAATTTTTTATCGTTTTGGGCCTCAAAAATTACCTCTCACTCGCGCAGAATGCGTGTATTTCACGCATTTTGACAGGTAGGAATCGCGTGTTTATTTATTGAAAGATAGGATAGTTAAAGTGCCTATTTGTGCATTATGAAAGTTTGAGGTCAAAGTTAAAATTTGAAGCCAAGTTTAGGGTCTAATATATGTATTATGCCTTAAGAAAATAAGAAATCTTCATGATAAGATCGATCATGGTGTCGTTTTCTTTTGGGTCAATTTTCTAAGTATTATCAATAGTGTGATTGAATAAATAAGAACTTTTTTTATTTTCATTAAATTTTTTATATACAATCAAAAAATAAATAAAAATCACTAATAGATAATGTTTTAATAAATCATAAATTTGAATTAATTGGATTGATACGTTTTTAATTTCAAAATGATTAAACTAAATATTTTTTCTCATAATTTTCAAAATATTTAAGTATAAAAAATTAATTCAAAGAGGACTTTTGTTTCTAACATGACGTAGGCCTCTTGGACCTTGTCCATAATCAACTTATCAAACGATATGGTTACTAGAGGCCACATAAATTCATTTGAAATATAATAATAAACTTTTAATTATTCCACAAAATTAAGGTCAAGAAAATCTCCTGCAAAGTTCCCATGAAACTTAAATTCATCGAAATAATAAATAAACTTTTAATAATTCAAAAGTCTCAATGATAGAGATTTATTTGATTTTTTCACGGTGCGACTTTAAAAATATTTATTTTCTATTTATTCATCAAACTTTGACATGTTCATAGATATCAATAACAAGACGACTACTCTTTACATGCCACTAAACAATACTATTTATCACTTGCGTTCGTTCAATACAAGAACTACAACCCAATTAATGTCAAGAAAATATCCTACAATGTTCCCTTGAAACTTCAAAGGCGTGGACGTTTTAAAAAAAAGCAAGTATTTCTGTTCATTTTTACTTGTTCAATATATCAAAATAAATTTTCACTTTTTACTTATCAACATTTTAAACATATATTCAAAGAAAAGACAATTATTTTTCGTTACGTTTTATCCTTAACATTAATACTATACATCAACTAATTAATAGAGACGTAACTATAATAAAATAATCTCGTAAATCATTATTTTCTTTATATGTATATCAAATACAAATATGATATGTAAAGTAAACGAACTTATGAATATTTTCAATTCATAATGTCAACATTACATAGACCAAAAATTACATCAATATTGTTTATCACCAGGTCCTCCATAAACAATCAAATGACCAAGTACATCTCCTTGCTCAATAAAATCTTGAATTTTATATAAATTTGTGCTACTCTCAAATGGATATGTGCCAATATGATCTAAAGAGTATGTCACAATTTCATCATTCACAATATACATAAAAGTGCACTTTCTAAAATATGCATTTTCTAATAAATTTTTATTTGGAAAAAGTCCACTACCCATTGGAGGAAATTGTAATCCTTGTGGACTATATATTATTATTAGGGGCGGAGCTATCCTTAATGAAGGTCATTCAAACCCCCTTCGATGGAAAACTATATTATTTATATATGGTTAAAATAAATTTATATGTATATATAGTAGATGTCGAACCCCTTTGGCTATCTATTTTTACAGATTTTGAACCTCTTTATTGAAAATCCTGGCTCCGCCTGTGGTTATACCTCCATATTTAGCACCTAATGCATGAGCTTGTAATGTTGTAAAAATACTTTTAGGCCAAAATTCCACTTGTTTGTAATCCTCTCCTAGCATAACCCACCAATTTCCATTGGCTGTATCCTATAGTTTGTAGTCACATATAGTAAGATAAATAAAGAATATTTCGTAAATAGCGTTATCAATGTCAAGTTTTGCAGAAAATAGTGAGATTTTGCTAGATTTTGAAACGTACAAGCATTTTGATTATTTCACAACGTACACAGACCAATGATGCAAATTGACCATAAAATATATTTATTGACAACATATAAATGTAGTAAGATAGTGAGGAAAAAAAATCGTAAATAGCGTTATTAGAGTCAAAGTTTTTGTAAAAAAAAAAAAAGAAGGTGAGATTTAATTTGCGATATTTTGAAACATATAAGCACTTTTGATTTTAAAACGTAGCAAAACGCATAAACCCGCACACAAACCAATATTATAAATCGATCATAAAATATATTTATTGAGAGCAAATAAATGTAGTAAGATAATGAGAAAAATACGCTTATAACGTTATTAGGGTCAATTTTTGTAAAAAGTAGTGAGAGTTTACTATATTTAGAAGCACTTTGATTTCAAAACATAGCAGAACACATAGACCCTCACACAACCAATAGTTTAAATCGATCATAAAATATATTTATTGACAACAAAATATAGTAAGATAAATGTGAACATTTCGTAAATAGCATCATTAGCGTCAATTTTCGCAAAAAAAGAGAGTTAGATTTTGCTATATTTTAAAACGTAAAAACACTTTAATTTTAAAATATAGTAGAACACAAAAACCATTACACAAATAACCAATAGTGCAAATCGATCATAGCATATATTTATTGATATTAAATCAATATAGTAAGATAATGAGAAAATTTCGTAATTAATGTTATCAGCATTAATTTTTTTTAGAAATATTGAGATTTTGCTATATTTTAAAACCTCGAAGCGTTTTGATTTCAAAACGTAGCAGAACACATAAATATGAATTACCTGCTCAAGACACATTAGTTGTGAATTAATAGGTCCACCAATTCTTGAAGGTACAAGTGGCATTCCTAAAGGTATATCTGTATTTACTAGGACAAATCCACTACATAATGTATTAAAACAACCAGCACTTCCAGCCTATAATAATAATAAAAAAAAAAAAAAAGCATTTGATTATAATTAGTAAACATTAAAGTGTTTTACAAAAGCTTTTAATTAATTGATCATAGAAATTAAATTTTGTTCATAATTACCTCAAATTTTGCATAAAGTCGGCGTATTGTCTCCATTAAGAGTAGGATGCACCTTCATTAAGTATAACAATAATATAAATAACAAGTATTAACTTAGAAATATGAGTTTGTCCTAATTTTGAATAAAATTTAACTTAGTAAACAAAATATTTTTTGAAAAACATTTCATCAAAAATCCCTTATCGATGAGCCATATTTCGACAAATAAAAATTAACGTTTTATTTATTTATTTTATATTATACAAAATTCTATACAACAGTTTTATAAGATAACTTTTAACAACATATAATGATAAATGATGTATGTATTCTTTTCAAACACTATCAGTGCATAAAATGATATATATAAAACTATCGATGATATACAAATTTCTACATCATCAGATTTATAAGATGATTTGTAACAACATATAACCATTGATAATATAAATGTATTCTTTTCAAATTAAATATTGTCAGTGCATAAAATGATATATGTATAACCACCGATGATATACAAATATATACACCATCAGGTTTATAAGATGACTTGTAACAACATCTAACTGTTGATGATATATGTATTTTTTCAAACACTGTCAATGCATAAAATGATATATATATGTGTATGTATAATTGTTGATGATATACAAAATTCTTCACCACAATGATATATGTATTCTTTTAAAAAATTGTCAGTATATAAAAGTTAAATTTCATGAATTATATTAGTAGTAATCATGCCAGCTCCAAGAATTATATTTATATCAGAACCTGGAATTTGTGTTTCTGCATACTAAAATCAATAAAAAACTAATTCCAAAGTAAGACAAATATATGCAAATGATTCAAAGTGGACACTATGACGATTTTTATTCAGTGCACATCTAAACTTTACTTTGGTCTAATTACTCTAATTGAACTTGACGAGGTTATCAAATTGTCATGTTTGGGGTAAATTAGGCGAACATAAAATTGAATAAAAGGGGGGGGGGGGTCAATACACACCTGGTAAGGATTTACTTCATCTAGGGAAATTGAGGCCTCAGAATTGGTTATGTTGTTTTCCTACATGAACTACAAGTACACCTTATGTTAGAGATTGAAAACTAGAAAAAAAACTGAGGGTGGGGGGTGGGGGTGGGGGGTGGGGGTAATATATTAAAGAATAAATCATTTTTTATGAATCGACGATGTAAAAATATTACATATTTGTATGATTAACTCGATAAAATTCCATGTAGCGTTATAAAAATAATCATGTAACATATGTGAACTTACATGACGATTACAATTTTTTTTCATGCCTTGCATATGTTGGTGTCGAAAGAGATCCTCTTTTGTAACTCTTTTAATAGGAACAGTTCCACTAGGACATCCACCGCCTTTCAACCCTATCTTTGAAGGTCTTTCGAAACTCAAAGGCTTTGCGTCTATTCTTGATTTCGATAAAGTAGGTTTCATCTACATCAAATTAAAATAGACATATGTTTGTCACAAAATTTACTAAAATTGAATATACAAGTATATATTACAAACATACCTCGGGATGAAAGTCATGATTCTGCAATAATGGATGATCAAAAGCAGGTTGCTTATAAAAATCTACGCAATCGTATATATCTCCATCATTGATCTACAATCAACCAAAAAAAAATGAATTTATTTTTTTCCTTTATTTTTAAATTTATAATTTTGATATGCTTCAAATATTATAATATATATCACCTTTATAGTCTTGATAGCTGGCTTATTTATAAGCTTTAATTGCCTCTCCAATTCTAAATCTTCAACCTCAGACAGGCTTTGTCTTGCTTCAATTTTGGCATAGCTCAACAATAGTGAAATTACAACAACAATTTGTAATATCTACAATTTGAGATATATTTTAGTACATAAAATATAATGTATGATAAAATTAAAGCGATTTCGAATTTCAAAAAGCTTAAGAAAATAAAATTTTGCAAAGTTACCTGATTTGACATGACGATGGTGTTGAAATTTGATGCAAAATGAAAATATATGTGAACTTAAACAAACATATATACATTTATATTCTACCTTGAAGATGAGAGAGTATTTATTTTAAGTGTAGAAGTCAAATGTTACAATTAATTTTCTATATTATTATTTTGGATTTCTTATAAAGGGAATTTTTTAAAGTCAAATAATATAAATTTTGAGTAATATTTTAAGATGTATTTTTTCAATTATATTGATATAAGAAAGTTGCAATTTATCATACTTTCTATATAATTTTTAAATATCTAAAATTTTATTTTAAAATATCAAACTTATGTATCTTTGATGGCCAAAATCTAACTAATGTATAGTTTGGTCCCATTTTAAACCACCAATTTCCATTTGACATGTCCTATATTATAACCAAAAAGAACAAAAAAAAAAGTTAAAAGTTTCATTAATGTTCGATACAAAATTTAAAGTTTATAAGTTCCTATATGATCACGTAAGTTCGTATCAAACAAAAGAATTGGACATACAATTAAATAATTATAGAATTAAGTCGATTTTTACAAATATAGATACGAGATTTGAACAAAATCTAATGATTCTGTAAAGGCCCATCAACTAGTGATATTGTACCTTGTAGATCTAGGCCTGAACGACTTTGAAATGCATCACTAGTTGATAAAATCTGTTTACTTATTTACCTAACATCTCTCCTGTGTTTTTAATGATGTGAGAGTTTTTTTATCTTAAGCTACTGGGACGTCACAAATTCGCATGCATGAACAAACCATATATAATTTATAAACAAAATGTCGAAACATTTTAAAACACTGCATTAATAAATCAAATATCTCTATGTTTCTTATACATATGTTCACCTGGTCCTCCATATAGGACTAAATTACCAGATTCAACCCCAGAGTTTGGAAAATCAGTAACTCTATACAAATTTGGACTATTTGCATATAATTTCACTTCAATATCATCTAAAGATTTAGTTTCATTTTTATCTGTTAAATAGGTACTATTCTTACAATATCCATCTTTGTTCAAGTCTCCAACTGGAAAATAGCCACCACCCATAGAAGGTTCTGGTACACCTGGTGGACTATATACGATTCCTCCATATTCAACACTTGTTGCAAATTCATTTAACTTTGTAAATATCTTTGATGGCCAAAATCCAACTGATGTATAGTTTGGTCCAAATTTAAACCACCAATTTCCATTTGACATATCCTATAAATGGTAAAAGGAAAAAAAAGTCAGATAAATAAATAATAATAAAAGAAGGTTAAGTTTATGAATTGATAGAGTGTATTATTTATATAATCAGATCACTTACAAGATAATTACATGTTATTCTATATAATAAGCATTCAGTAATGATATAGAATAAATGATAAGTAACCTGCTATAACATGTCAAAGCACACGAATATACATATTAATTATTTTTTTAAGATTATCATAAATGGATTATAAATATTTTCTAATGAACACGATCATTTTACCTTTAATTAGAGAATTTTAAATTCGAGCTCAGAATATGAAAAGTGAGAAAGAAGGAAGATTTACACAAATGTCCTTTCTATGCCACAATTTTAGATTTTGTTTGTCTTTGAAAGTTGTGCAAATATAGCTCTTAGAATTTGCAAAAACATTATATTGTTTGTCTAGTGTATGTCTACAAAACTTCAAAGACACTAGTCTAATGTTTTCTCATAAAATTTACGGTCTAAAAAGTCTATAAGTTGTTAAAGAAATTAAAGTAGTATCGACATTCACTAAGCAATTATCCCAAAAAAAGAGACAATAGACAAAATTAGTCGAAGGAATTTTGACAAAGAGCGTATCTCTTTTTAATGAGTCTTACTCAACGTAAATTTAAATTAGTTAAGACCCTAAAATGGATACCAGATATCGAATGGAAAAATTTAAAAATGTGGGAAGATGCACACTTACACGAGCAATGTACATTGGTACATCATAAATAGGTCCACCATAAGTAGAGGCAGGAAGATCTCCATCTAAAGGTATTGCAGTATTTATATGTATAAATCCAGGACATCGTGTATTAAAACAAGCTAATTTTTCTGTCTGCGATCATAAAAAATAATTAATTAATAAATCGACTTTGAAGAAAATCATATCATAATTAGTTTTAATTCGAAATAAGTTTTAAAAAAAAACTACCTTTAAATATATGTATAATCGTGTATGAGTGTCTCCATAGACGTGTGGATTTACCTAACATAAATTTATTAGGTAACTTTGATTAGCATATATAATCCGATGCAGAATTTAGAGTCAGTAGATATAGTCACACATATAGTTACTCGAGTTGTAATTAAAACTTACTATCCAACCGACTTGTATGCTTTCGATTCCATTTTGAACCTTAATACGACCAGCACTAAATTGATGTCCACTAAGATTTTGAGGATTATGTAAGCTAATAATTGCTCCTGCTCCTGTTATTTTGTTTGTTGAGTTGGATGGTATTTGCACTGTTGCATACTGAAATAAAGCAAAAACAAAACATTTTTTAAGCCTCTAACTAGTCGATATACATAAATTATACATTGTTATACATGTATTATACATCTGTTGGCTATTTTTAAGGGGTGGACGGGTATAATGTGTCAAAATATCGAAAATATTAGTTTTTGGTGGATAGAATATGGAATATAAAAGTTTATAAACCTTGCGTCCTCCTTTAAAAGGTGTACTTGAGTTGATTCCATCAAAAACACTGAACTCCATATCCTGAAGAAAAATATGAAAAAAGAGTTTGAAGTATGAAATTCGAAAAAAGTTGTAGAAATTTTTGTAGCAAACTTACATCACCATAAGGGGATTCATCCGCGCCTCTAATTTGTGATAAGAATCTTTGTCGTATTAGATCGTCTTTAGTAATTCTTCTGATAGGAACTGTTCCAGTAGGACAATCTTCGTCTTTTAACCCCATGGTAAAAGGGCTATTAATGTTTGATGAAGTGTCATCTCCTTGTAAATTGGGCAAGGTAGGTTTCATCTGTATCCAACAACAACATATTCAAGTGGAGTCTGTAGAGGGTAGAGTATACCCAGACTTTACTCTAACCTCGAGAGGTAGAGGGATTGTTTCTTAAATTTGGTTCAAAATTTGATTATAAAAACTAGAATGTACGAAGTTGAAACTAGGGTAGAAATATACCTCAGGATGAAAATCGTGATTCTTCAATAGAGGATTGTCGAATGCAGGTTGTTTGTAAAAGTCTACACAATCATATATTTCTCCATATTTCCCCTGCTTATCAAATAGTAGTAGTAATATTTTATACGGTGATCGTTATTACTTTTCATCATGTATTATTTTTAAAAATATCTTCATATAAAAAATGAGATTGTACCTTAATCGTTTTGACAGCTGGCTTATTTATAAGCTTCAATTGCCTCTCTAATTCTAAATCTTAAAACCCTAGATAGGCTTTGTCTTGCTTCAATTTTGGCATAGCTCAACAATAGTGAAATTGCAACCACAATTTGTAATTCAGCTCTCAGATGCATCAATGATTTCTACATTAATTTGAGAAATAAATAAGCAAACTTTTGGATTAGAAGTATATATATATATATATATATATATATATATATATATATATATATATATATATATATATATATGACCCAAACAAAGAATTAGAATAGAAATATATAAAAATGACCACCTCAATTTCATGGAAACACAACAAAAATTCAAAAGTCATAAACAACATTATTTATACTAGCAAACAAAAATTCAAAGCATTTTTTGTTTAGTCAGATCTAGCATTTTGCACTCCTTAACGTAACTAATTCTATAGAATATCTGTCACCTTTCATCAGCAATAGATACGAGCAAAAAGTTCAAAGATTATGAAAATAAATTTTGAAAAGTTACCTGATATGACATGACTCTGAAAATGACTTTTGTAACAAAATGCAAATAATCTGAAATTAAACTAGTATATATTATATAGTAGAAGATGGGGAAGTATTTATTTAAATGGTGCAAGTAAAAATAGTAATGTTACAATTACTACATTTTGGATTTCTTATAATGGAAATTAATTAATATAAATTTACGAGAATCTGATATCATTTTTTTGGGACATATTTTTGATGACGCAGATAAGGTAAACTAATAAGTAATTAATTTATTATAAATGTGTTTTGACTAATTTTATAAACTAATCAAATTAGCCTATAAACATATTTCAATTTATATATATATGTTTGGTAAATACTAAATTGTTATAAGTCAAAAGTCATAAGATTATCCTAAAGTTAAGATTCTGCACCTAATAAATATTTTTGGTTTGATCAAATATTTTACGATTTTATTGCTGATATTATTTGTAATCTTTGAAATACTCCTCCTAAATCATATCATATATTTATCTTTCTATTCCGTTTTCAACAACAAAAAAAAGAATTAAAATTATATGTTGGGCTCACCCAATCCAAAGATACTTTTACGTGAAGTGATATTGTTTACTTTGGGCCAAACTCACATGGTTTTCCCCCAATGGGCCTCACACCAGAGTAGGAATTTAGTGTCCAACATGGCGTCCTACATGTATTATGTCATGTAGGACACGTGTGTCTACTTTTTCAATCTTATGCAAATTTAAGTGTCTACTTGTGCACACTCAAAGTTGGAAGACATTGTTGTCCGTTGAAGCCAAGTTAAAGATCGTGTTTATGTATTATGTCTATGATAAAGGCTGCAAGACAAATTGGTGTAGCCCTAGGTTCAAAAAGGACAATATATGTCATGGATTTGAGTCGTGATAAATATAATATTACAATCTATACTCTCTTACGATGGTGGGACAAACCCCTTTTGAAGATCACGTGCACATGACAGCTTAGGTAAATCGAATAGGAGAGGAACCTGGCTCTCAAATGCACCTACCATTTTTCTACATATTATATTGTAGAGATGCTAGCCAAATGTGTTTAACTAATTCTTCGTCAATTTTACAATTCATTTCAAGCAAGTTTACCATGAATTAATACAAAATACAACACATTTATGTCACACGAATTACCTGATTTACTGAGATTATAAACACAAAAAATACAAGATGAACAAAAAAGCTAGAAACTAATAAGGGATTTATACTAACCAAAATAGGATTAACTTGTTTTTAATGTTTCGAATCACCTATCTAACCGTGGTTTTTTTTATTTAACGCATTAGTATAATGATTGGATTACATCTAACCAATTAATACATGTTTTGGTGATAGAGGGAATTGATATTTTTTTACTATTGTTGATTTATATATTTGGTCAGAAATAATTTGTGTTCGATTAATTAATAAGAGAAACACTATTAAGCACAATTACTGTACGACTAGTGCTGGCAATTTAAACCCATTTTCACTTACCCGTCCATATAGCCCTTCAAATATAGGTTAAAAGAGTAATTTTAAATATGGGTAATATTTGAAATTGTACCCATATTTTACCCATTAAAATATGAGTTATATTATGGATAAAATACGGGTCAAATATGAGTATTGCAAGTTTTCTCCAAATTTTCAAATAACCTTATGTTACCAAGTTTTAGAAGCGATTTTTCAAAACTTTCATATATGGGTCCCTATTAATATTAACTCTCGACTTCCACTCCACGCTTCCCAAAAAAAATTAAAATTTATTTTAAAAAAATATTTTGAACTTCAAAATTTCATTTTTTTCACCCTACCCTCAACCCCTCCCAGCCCAGCCCATACCAGCTCCCTCACCCCCAAAAAAAAAAAAAAATTTATTTATTTTTAAAAAACGTTTTCAACTTCAAAATTTAATTATTTTCATCCCTACCATCGTCCCCTCATCACCCCCACCAAAAAAAAAATTAAGTTTGTTTTAAAAAAATATTTTCAACTTTAAATATTGACTTTTTCACCCTACCCTGGACCATCCCACCCCAACCATCGTCCCTCCCCCACCCTCACCCCCTACCCCCAACCAACCCCCACCTTCAAAAATATTAAGTTTGTTTAAAAAATATTTTTAACTTCAAATTTTTTCACCCTACCCTGGATTGCCCCCCCCCACTAGCCTCCTATCAGCCCCCCCCCCCAGCCCCGATTTTTTTTTAGAAATTTTTATTTTACTTTTATAATAAAATAAAGGGCAAAAGACAAAAATCACATACTTTTAAGGTAAAATTATCATTTCTCCCTTATAAGTTTATAATTACAAAAATCACTCAAACTGATACAATAATATAAGAGCTGATACATTAATTTAATGCGCGAGATACATTAATCGTTAAGTAAGATAATTATATTTTATACATGATACACTAATCTGATGCGCTGATACGTTAATCTGATGCGGTGAAAATGAGAGATTTTGAGAATTTGTAAAACTAATAAGGGATAATGGTAATAAGAATACTTAAAGGTGAGATTTTTGTCATTAATCTTAAAATGAATAAAACCAAATGAAGCATTTTCAACAGATTTCATCTAAAAAAAAAGACTAAAATATTTTCTCCATAATGAATTCTTAAGAAAAGAACTATTTATTCATGAAATATGGGTAAACTAATATTTTACCCAATCCATTTATTGCCCAACCAATTTTTACCCATATCAAATATGGACGGGTTGAATGATTACCATTTTGTATTTACCCATTTACAACCCGCTCACATTTGACCAAACCCGCCCATTTGTCACCACTATATACGACCAAGCTTTTTAAAACTTACTTCTCACATTGATACTCTTAGATATACAAATAAGATAAACTTTTTTGAATATACAATATAACAATTCATTCTAGTTATTGTTTCTCACATTGAAGGGATAGGTCCAAAGGACCTCTGTATGCCCAAAAGGCTAACAAACTTCTGACAATTTTCTAGTTTTTCCTTCTACTATCTCATTCTTTTATTTTATTACTTGTTTATTCTTTTGCTTCAGTTACGGCTTACATGTTTTAATAATGTTTTATCCTTTATCGTTAGCTCAATCTCTTCATTGCAATATTTTTTTTTATAGTTGAGTTTGATATTTTATTTTATTTAAAAATAAGAAATTGTGTATTCGCAAAATTTCATCATCCAAACAATGATGAAAGTGAACACTTACATCCCATAGGGTAAAAACTGAAGGCAATAAGAACTAATCTATGGAGCTTTGCAATTTTCCTATAAAATGAACAAAAGTTCTATATCGCTCATCATATCTTGTTTACACCAAAAATAAAGAAGACTAAGATAGTTTTTTGATATTTTGAATATTGTTGTTTTTACCTTCAAAACCTATTGCATTTCTTTCCTTCTATAATGTTCACTAGTCCTCTTTTGACTCTCTTCTTCCAATCTCTTTACAACAATCCATCATACTTTAGTAATTTTGGGAACAACTTACTCCAAGTATACACAAGAACATGTTCCACAAATTTACAATTGTTTTTCAATGTAGAAATAAATAGTTATTTATTTTAACATCCTGATCACACATAAATCAAGTAAATTCTATAGTACTTCAGGTGTCAAACAAGCTTTTCTATCGACTAATCACACAAAACAAGAAACTTTTAAGGAGACTTTGGCTTTCCATATTATCTCCCAAGGCCAGTTCCTACTCTGTATTTGGCTAGTATTTCTCCTCCAATAGCATAACTTCAAAATGAACTCATATTTGTTGTGAAATTTCCATACTGGTTTGTCAAGTGCATTGGTAGTTCCATCGAAATCATTATTATCATAAGCAAATCTACAAATCTTTGAACCTCCCAATAATTTAAGGCCCTAATAAAGTTGAAATTCCAACCTTGTATCTATAGTGACCCTAGTCTGTTGACCAAGGAGGTTCAGAAATTTTAAGCTCATTTATCCTATCCAACGTTCATTCTAGAACTCAATCTTAAAGTCATTGTTCACCTTGAATTGAATAATTTTTTGAAATTGGGGCAAGAGTCTCCAAACAGTCTTCCAAACGCTACAACCAAAACTTCTAACGACATCTTTAGTAATCCAATGACTTTGAAGTCTATATTACTTAACTCACTCCAAGTATATACAAGAACATGTTCCACAAATTTGCATTGTTTTTCAATGTAGAAATAAATGAGTATTTATGTCAACATCCTGATCACACATAAAACAAGTAAATATGTCTACCTCTTCTCTATAGTACTTCATGAGTCAAAAAAAACTTTTCTACAGATTAACCACAGAAAAAAAGAAACTTTTAAGTGGACTTTGGCTTCCCATATTATCTTTCAAGGCCAGTTTCTAATCTGTAGTTGGTGAGTATTTCTCCTCCGATAGCATAACTTCACACTGAAATCACATTTGCTTGTGAAATTTCCACAATGGCTTGCCAAGTGCATTGGTAGTTCCATTGAAATCATTTATTACCATAACCAAATCTACAACTTTTTAAACCTCCCAATAATTAAAGACTCTTCTAAAGTTGAAATTCCAATCTTATATATAGTGATCCTAGTCTGTTGACCAGACCAATAAGGTTCAGAAACTTAAAGCTCATTTCACCTATCCAACGTTCATTCTAGTTTTCAACCTTAAAGCCATTGTTCACCTTGAGTTAAATAGTTTTTTGAAACTGGGCCCACAGTCTCCGAATGATCTTCCAAACACTACAACCAAAAATTCTAAGGGCATCTTTAGTAATGACTTTGAAGTCTATATTTCTTAACTCACTCCTAGTATACACAAGAACATGTTCCATAAATTTACAATTGCTTTTCAATGTAAAAATAAATGGGTATTTATTTCAGCATCCTGAACACATATAAAACAAGTAAATATGTCTATCTCTTCGCTGTGCTACTTCATGAGTCAAACAAGCTTTTCTACAGACTAACCACACAAAAGAAGAAACTTTTAGGAGACTTTGGCTTTTTCATATTATCTTCCAAGGCTAGTTCCTACTCTGTATTTGGCTAGTATTTCTCCTCCAATAGCATAACTTCACAATGAACTCACATTTGCTTGTGAAATTTCCATACTTGTTTGTCAGGTGCATTGGTAGTTTCATTGAAATCATTTATTATCATAACCAAATCTACAACTTTTTAAACCTCTCAATAATTTAAGAACCTTTTTAAAGTTGAAATTTCAATCTTGTATATATAGTGATCCTACTCTGTTGACTAATAAGGTTTAGAAATTTTAAGCTCATTTCACCTATCCAACGTACATTCTAGAACTCAACCTTAAAATCATTATTCACCTTGAGTTGAATAGTTTTTTGAACTGGGGCCAGAGTCTCCAAACGGTCATCCAAACACTACAACCAAAAGTTCTAAGGACATCTTTAGTAATCCAATGACTTTGAAGTCTATATTCCTTAAAGCCATTGTTCACCTTGAGTTGAATAGTTTTTTGAAACTGGGGCCAGAGTCTCCGAATGATCTTCCAAACACTACAACCAAAAATTCTAAGGGCATCTTTAGTAATGACTTTGAAGTCTATATTTCTTAACTCACTCCTAGTATACACAAGAACATGTTCCATAAATTTACAATTGCTTTTCAATGTAGAAATAAATGGGTATTTATTTCAGCATCCTGAACACATATAAAACAAGTAAATACATCTATCTCTTCGCTGTGCTACTTCATGAGTCAAACAAGTTTTTCTACAGACTAACCACACAAAAGAAGAAACTTTTAGGAGACTTTGGCTTTTTCATATTATCTTCCAAGGCCAGTTCCTACTCTGTATTTGGCTAGTATTTCTCCTCCAATAGCATAATTTCACAATGAACTCACATTTGCTTGTGAAATTTACATACTTGTTTGTTAGGTGCATTGGTAGTTTCATTGAAATCATTTATTATCATAAGCAAATCTACAAAATTTTAAACCTCCCAAGAATTAAGACCCTTCTAAAGTTGAAATTTCAATCTTTTATATATAGTGATCCTACTCTGTTGACTAATAAGGTTTAGAAATTTTAAGTTCATTTCACCTATCCAACGTACATTCTAGAACTCAACCTTAAAATCATTATTCACCTTGAGTTGAATAGTTTTTTGAACTGGGGCCAGAGTCTCCAAACGGTCATCCAAACACTACAACCAAAAGTTCTAAGGACATCTTTAGTAATCCAATGACTTTGAAGTCTATATTCCTTAAAGCCATTGTTCACTTTGAGTTGAATAGTTTTTTGAAACTGGGGCCAGAGTCTCCAAATGATCTTCCAAACACTACAACCAAAAGTTCTAAGGGCATCTTTAGTAATGACTTTGAAGTCTATTTCTTAACTCACTCCAAGTATACACAGAACATGTTCCATAAATTTACAATTGCTTTTCAATGTGGAAATAGATGGGTATTTATTTCAGCATCCTGAACACACATAAAACAAGTAAACATGTTTATCTCTTCTCTGCGCTACTTCATGAGTCAAACAAGCTTTTCTACAGACTAACCACACAAAAGAAGAAACTTTTAGGAGACTTTGGCTTTTCCATATTATCTTCCAAGGCCAGTTCCTACTCTGAATTTGGCTAGTATTTCTCCTCCAATAGCATAACTTCACAATGAACTCACATTTGCTTGTGAAATTTCCATACTTGTTTGTCAGGTGCATTGGTAGTTTCATTGAAATCATTTATTATCATAATCAAATCTACAAAATTTTAAACCTCCCAATAATTAAGACCCTTCTAAAGTTGAAATTTCAATCTTGTATATATAGTGATCCTACTCTATTGACTAATAAGGTTCAAAAATTTTAAGCTCATTTCACCTATCCAACGTACATTCTAGAACTCAACCTTAAAATCATTATTCACATTGAGTTGAATAGTTTTTTGAACTGGGGCCAGAGTCTCCAAACGGTCTTCCAAACACTACAACCAAAAGTTCTAAGGACATCTTTAGTAATCCAATGACTTTGAAGTCTATATTCCTTAAAGCCATTGTTCACCTTGAGTTGAATAGTTTTTTGAAACTGGGGCCAGAGTCTCCAAATGATCTTCCAAACACTACAACCAAAAGTTCTAAGGGCATCTTTAGTAATGACTTTGAAGTCTATATTTCTTAACTCACTCCAAGTATACACAGAACATGTTCCATAAATTTATAATTGCTTTTCAGTGTGGAAATAAATGGGTATTTATTTCAGCATCCTGAACACACATAAAACAAGTAAACATGTTTATCTCTTCTTTGCGTTACTTCATGAGTCAAACAAGCTTTTCTACAGACTAACCACACAAAAGAAGAAACTTTTAGGAGACTTTGGCTTTTCCATATTATCTTCCAAGGCCAGTTCCTACTCTGTATTTGGCTAGTATTTCTCCTCCAATAGCATAACTTCACAATGAACTCACATTTGCTTGTGAAATTTCCATACTTGTTTGTCAGGTGCATTGGTAGTTTCATTGAAATCATTTATTATCATAAGCAAATCTACAAATTTTAAACCCTTCAATAATTAAGACCCTTCTAAAGTTGAAATTTCAATATTATATATATAGTGATCCTACTCTGTTGACTAATAAGGTTCAGAAAGTTTAAGCTCATTTCACCTATCCAACGTACATTCTAGAACTCAACCTTAAAATCATTATTCACCTTGAGTTGAATAGTTTTTTGAACTGGGGCCAGAGTCTCCAAACGGTCATCCAAACACTACAACCAAAATCTAAGGACATCTTTAGTAATCCAATGACTTTGAAGTCTATATTCCTTAAAGCCATTGTTCACCTTGAGTTGAATAGTTTTTTGAAACTGGGGCCAGAGTCTCCAAATGATCTTCCAAACACTACAACCAAAAGTTCTAAGGGCATCTTTAGTAATGACTTTGAAGTCTATATTTCTTAACTCACTCCAAGTATACACAGAACATGTTCCATAAATTTATAATTGCTTTTCAATGTAGAAATAAATGGGTATTTATTTCAGCATCCTGAACACACATAAAACAAGTAAACATGTTTATCTCTCTCTGCGCTACTTCATGAGTCAAACAAGCTTTTCTACAGACTAACCACACAAAAGAAGAAACTTTTAGGAGACTTTGGCTTTTCCATATTATCTTCCAAGGCCAGTTCCTACTCTGTATTTGGCTAGTATTTCTCCTCCAATAGCATAACTTCACAATGAACTCACATTTGCTTGTGAAATTTCCATACTTGTTTGTCAGGTGCATTGGTAGTTTCATTGAAATCATTTATTATCATAAGCAAATCTACAAATTTTTAAACCTCTCAATAATTTAAGACCCTTCTAAAGTTGAAATTTCAATCTTATATATATAGTGATCCTACTATGTTGACTAATAAGGTTCAGAAAGTTTAAGCTCATTTCATCTATCCAACGTACATTCTAGAACTCAACCTTAAAATCATTATTCACCTTGAGTTGAATAGTTTTTTGAACTGGGGCCAGAGTCTCCAAACGGTCTTCCAAACACTACAACCAAAAGTTCTAAGGACATCTTTAGTAATCCAATGACTTTGAAGTCTATATTTCTTAACTAACTCCAAGCATACACAAGAACATGTTCCACAAATTTACAATTGCTTTTCAATGTAGAAATAAATCATTATTTATTTGAGCATCCTGAACACACGATAAAACAAGTAAATATGTCTATCTTTTCTCTATAGTAATTCATGAGTCAAACAAACTTTTCTACAGACTAACCACACAAAACAAGAAATTTTTAAAGGGACTTTGGCTTTCCATATTATCTTCCAATGCCAGTTTCTAATATGTAGTTGGCTAGTATTTCTTCTCCAATAGCATAACTTCACAATGAACTCACCTTTGTTGTGACATTTCCATATTGGTTTGTCAGGTGCATTGATAGTTCCATTAAAATCATTTATTATCATAGCAAATCTACAACTCTTTGAACCTCCCAATGATTTAAGGCCCTTCTAAAGTTAAAATTCCAACCTTATATCTATAGTCATTTGAACTCATTTCACCTATCAAAGTTCAAGTCATTCCTTACCTTGAGTTGAATGTTTTCTTTTGAAATTAGGGCCAAAGTCTCCAAATAGTCTTCCAAATACTACAACCAAAAATTCTAAGGACATCTTTAGTAATCCAATGACTTTGAGAAGTCTATATTTCTAAATGATGATCCTTTTCCATAAAGGGATATCCCCATCACAGAGCCTCCTTATCTTCACAAGCTAAAGATTAAAATTGCATCCACTACCCCCTCTAAACAACTAGATTTATTATTACATACTAAAAATAGCATCATATTTAAAGTATAAGCTACAAGTTCACAAAATCCAATAAACCTAACACAAACCTTGTTTATATTGTAAATTAATGATTCAATTAACACCATAAAATTTTGATTGTGAACACAATCATAATTGGATATTGATTTAAAATACATAAACACCATTCAAAATCAATAAATTTCAAATCTTAGAAGTTGACTTACTAGAAATAATATATAATAGAATTTCGACCACACTAATCATTTCATTTTAACCATAGTTGGGAAAACAAAAGGCAAAATTGACAAAAGATTGTTTCCATATTTTTTTTTGAAAGGGCTACAAATGGCCTGCAAAATATCAAATACTTAGCCATACAAAACACAAAATCATACCCTTAATCCAAACATAATACTAAATCCCCCCAAAACACTTAGTAAATTGTCATAACAAAACCACTAAATTTCCCCATTAAGCAAAATATAATTAAAATTAATCACTTAATTTTCTCAATAATTTCAGAAATGACCTTGTCCATATTAAGTGCCTTCATGGGTCCAAATGGCCTCTTCATATCCAAAAGGCTAACAAACTTCTCACCCTTTTCACCATCGACCCGGATTTCAAAACAACCCCTTCTTGGCTTTTCCGGGTTGACCCGAACCTCCAAACCGGGTACCCCATTTTCCAGCTCCTCCTTCACCTTCACAGCCCGAATCTTGAACTGCCTGCACTGTGTACAGTGCTCAACAACAACAATCTTCTTCGACCCGGAATCAACTGGAGCCTTCACTTTCGATTTGGTCTCAGAAACGGTACCCTTTTTGACCCGTTTTGGTTTTGGTGAAACCGGGTCAACTGAAACGGGTTTCGAGTTGCCATTCTTGGTTTGGCTTCGAGTTACACGGGTTGGCAATGGCTCCCCCACAGTTGCCTTTCTCTTTGGTGCCATTGCAGAGATTTCTAGGGTTTTATTTTTTTACAGTATTTTTGAGGATTTTTGTGGAAAAATGAAGTGAGAATGGTGTTGTTTATAGGCCATTTTTTTTGTCTTTGGATATTAATTTTCCCGCGCTTTTTGACGGTTGAGATTAAATTAGACCATTTTTTTTATATATATTTTATCTGTTTCTAATTATTTATTTATTTTTTATTTGACTCACATGTTTAGAAAAATAATGTTTGATATAGTGAATTTATTATTTAACTTCTATTAATTATAAAGTTGATGAATTAAAATTAATGATTTTTAAATGGGTTCTACCTTTCTAAAAAATTAATTAATTGAAAATATAATTAAGTAAAAAATAATTATTCTTTCTTGATTTCTCAAAATGAACAAGTAAAAAAAGGAAAATTTGACAAGTAATTAGGGATAGAACGAGTAATAATATTACTACCTTTAATTTTTGATGCATTTTTTATTTTTCAAATTAACTTAATTGTTCAGTTTTTAAGATTATTTTTTTACCCAATTTTATCTTTTTTAGTTAGTATTGAAATTGGTGATTAATTAAGATTTAATCATTTTAATCATAAATTTAACAATAATTAATAACAATAAAAAATGAAAACTACGTTCAATTTATGTCTTAATTTACTTTTCTTAAAGAATGTAAAACACTTTAAAAATTAACTTAATATGAAATGGGAGGAGTACCAATTTTTGGGATTAGGAGATGAATTTCTTTTCTTATTTTAAAAAAATCAAAGTAGTTTGTATAAGTAAAATGAGTGAGTTTCGAAATTCTAAAGTTAAATAGGTAAATACTTTTATGGATTTTACTAAAATAGGATTAGTAAGTGTGAATATAATTATAATAATTATCCTTTTTATACGAAATCTTTTAAAAAATTTAATTATAATAATCAAATAATATTCTGCTCTTGCATAAAGTAAAATAAAAACATTAATTATGTCTTTTGTTGGAGTCCAAACGACAATATTCCCAACTTTTGGGAATTAAGACATGATTTTTTTTTTCCTTTTTTAAGAAATAATTTTAAAAAATAAAGATCTAACTAGGTAATAGTTTAGTATACTTGCTTAATTTTACTAAGTTAGGATTAGAAAGTGTGAATATAATTTGAAAAAAAACTATATAATATACCCAACTAAACAAGCCTAAGAATTCATGAAAATCATTTCCAATTAGGGAGTTAAAAAAAATATTAGGGAGTAATACAATTTACATAATACTAATATATCGGCTTCATGTAATACTAATTAATAACCTATAGGGTGGGGGGATTAACAACTCATCATATAACCATGCACTATAATGTTCATTTTTTTTCTTTAAAAATAATAAATCTGAATTAATTTGTGTACAACTCAATTATTATATTAAATATCGATACAATCGTTTTAATTTTTATAATCGTCGTATTCAGTCAATTTATATGCCCTCAGCAATTTTCGTATATATTATTTTTCTTTTTTAAAATCTAAATTTAAACTAATTTCCATGATTTTTACTTATTTTATTGATTGCTAAAATATGTATTAACGTAATTCTTTTAAGCTTAGGATATCAACAAAATATTAAATCACGTTAACTTGCTCTAGACTATAAGAAACTGGGGATTTTTCTGGGGATTAGTATGAAAATTCGAAGGAAACTTATTTCCTGCAGATTTTCATACTAATTTCCAGAAAAATCCCCACGTAATTCACAGTTTTTCTTATTGTGGTTTTTTTACTCTCTGAGGTTTTTTTTTCCATTCTCTTCTTTAGAGATATATATAATTTAATATATAGTGTGGATTATATTATTTTATATAAGTACTCTTAGTCTTTATATCCATAGAGAAACTAGCTGGTTTTGCCCACCATTATAATTGCTTGTACTACTTAACATTATTAATTAATCACTATGCTTTGAATAGAGACTAATAAACAATAATTTGCTACTTAATTTGTCCACGGCCTACCTACTTAATTTTCTATGAGTTGACTTTTTTTTACATCACTAGCAATTTTCATACTAAAAAAATACAATTCACATTTTTAAAAATATTTTTTTTTACTAAACATATTATAAGTCGTGGCTGATCTAAGTATTGATTGGTTGGTAGTTCTATTCAAAAACTGGTTTAATTTTTGGTATGTTTTCACACTTTTATCTCACTATACTTGTTGAATAATTTAAATATTTGAAATTTAATGAGCAATGATGTAGCT
>CM040625.1:85728820-85745586 GCA_022817965.1 Solanum lycopersicoides
TACATAATTTGAAAATAATATCCATATTTTATTAAAAATAAAATTTTGAATTTGTAAATATGTGTTAAAGAAATAAAGATGATTTTTTTTGTGAATAACAATGTGAATTGTGGTAAGAAGTTAACTTAATTTGTCGAGATCAGGATGATCGAATATTGTTTGAGACATATAGAAATATACCTAGAAAGATCATTTTCTTCGATAGCGGTTCAAATCAGAAATTGAAGACGTTGCGATGATTGTGTTGGGACATTTATGAGAAAATAAATTAAGGAATGACAGAATAATATTGAACAGTGGAATTGATATCAAGATGGAAAGCAAAATTTGGAATTGTTGCAGATATGTGAAGACAAATATACACATATGCTCCAGCGTGGAAGGTGAGAGAAGTTTACTTAGGTGTTTTTCAGGAAAGGTAGAAGGATGGTCAAAAGAGTATTGAGATACGTACTTAGACAAAAACTTGTGGCAATGCCATCTTACTGAGGCCATGGCCTTAGAAACGAAGTTCGTGGAAGACACGATTAGACAGAGAAATGTTAGTTGGTAAGTAGTTGTGTGTCTTGCTATTTGTTCATGTAGCTTCAACTACTTCTATTTGTCAAACGGTCAAATGTGGTAAGTTCTCGATATTTGTGAAGTCAGATCATAAGAGTCGTTTACATATTTATAAGATGTGTTTTTAAAGCTCAAACGTGAGACTTTCTGATCACATGATAATAACTTTATCAGTTATGTTAATTTTTACGTTTTGTATGCAATTAAAAACTTAAAAAACAAGAGAAAGAAAGAAGATGGAGAAGATAAAATGTAATTCAATTAATTTAAAGTAATATATCATGATTTTCCTAGTATACATCTTTGATTTCCATGTACAATACAAAGATTATGAATTTTTTTTGTAAAATATCAAACTTAGCTACAAAAAGAACTTGGGAATTTGGTGAAACATGGAGAAGTCAACATCAATTGATCACAAAAGGACACCTAATAGTGTGACCTAACGATCAATAAAGTCGATAAACACCTTAAAAACCAACGCTCAAATAATTCCAATAGAAACAAAAAAAAGTCTAATAATTTCCTTCTTACATGCTAAATCTTGATGAACAGAGCTATTAGTATTGGAGGTGTACCTAAGCTGATCAGAACATGATGATTAATTGTGAAGAGGATTTGGTCCTCCGGGGACGATTCGATGAGATACTCTATAACTCTTATCTATATCTTCATTTCTTGATTTTTTTGGAGATGGTGCAAAGTTATGCCATGAAATTCTTGAATTCAATCTTTGTTCTATGCTTGTTGGAGTGATTTCTTGAATTTTTCTACAATTTGATAATTGACTAACAAAGAGTATAATTACCAATATTAGCAGAAATTTAAAAGATGGATATTGGATTTTCATGATTATACGAAGAAGAATTATTAGGGAAAATATGGCTAGAGAGGGAAATAATTAGGTTGATCTAATTTTGAGTTTTTTTTAGAACTTCTGTTGAATGGTGACAAGTCTTTATATTAATATGTGTTTTAATTTAAAGAACTTGTGGTGCAGATAAGAACCAGAAAAAACTAATATTGTCTAGTATGAAAATTACATATATACCCTCATACTATTTCCTTCTTTTCAATTCTCAAAGTAGTTTATGGGAAGTTTCTTTTTGTTTTACCATATGATATTCAAAGTCAACTAACTCGACTAATTAGATTTCACATTTTGTATGAGTAAGAGATACATAATTTTATCTGATATGTTTAAAATTTATGAGAAAAATTAAAAGAACTTTACTTTTGAACAAGGTATAATCAATTTTTAGATCGATAATGAAAAATAATCTGATATTAATAAAATTTTTATTGAATTTTGACTTATCACGAATGTTTTCAACAATTACTTTCATCAAAAATTTTATATTTCTGACGAAATCATCCATCCTAAATTTATATTAATTTTAGTATTGATAGAAAATGTTAAAAAGGGTAAAATGGTCATTTATGAAAGATGGGAATAGCAGTGTGAATAAAAAAGATGTTGCTTGGAGGTTATGAGGAGCTGACAAGAATTTGGTGGGTTGTGTAGGCATTTTATTTGTCCATTTATTGATTTGGTAAAAGCAAAATTTATCCCTTCAATACTCGTATTAGAGTTCGACTATTTCAAATTCGAGTTATATATGGCTTTACACGAGAAAAAATGTTTTTTATTAAGAAATTTTTATGTAAAACTGAAATTTGAAATCTCTAACTAACGGAGGAGCAATCCAATATCTTTTTATATTTATATTTATATATAGATAAATAACTAAACAATGTTATTGAAAAAACTTATCCGCATAGGATATTTACACTAAGCCAATGCAATACGTGATTTAATGAAGTATAACATATGTAAAATAATTATAATTAAATAAAATAAACTATTAATTTAAGCATATAACATGCATATATTAAATTTGATATAAACATTTAATGCGAATAAGTTTTACTCGGTGTTAATATTAATTGTTTGGTTGGACTTTAATGAGAGTTTTTTCAGGAACCCATCCTTATAGGCACGTGGCGCAAGTGCAAACCCAGCAACTGTCTCATGTTCTTGCCGTCCTTCCGCTACCTTGTTTATTTTTAATTGTCTACTTTATATATTTTAAAAAAATAATTTAATATTAAATTTAAAACATAAAGAAAAAAATCGAAACAAGTAAATAAAAAATATAATAATATTGTGAACAAGTAAAACTCTCAAACATAATTTTTCTTTTTATCTATATCATTTTTTAGTTTTTCATGTCTTACATTAAAAAAAATATAGAAATTTCATAAATTTAAATAGTTATCAAATAATTAAACATAATATAATATGCATTATAAAGTTGTGGTTGATTATGATTAAGAATCAAATAGTGTAGCTTAACACTATGTTTGGATCATTATTTTTCATTGTATTGTATTGTATTATATCGTTATTATACCTGCAATGTTTGTTTTGATTGTTATTTAAAACATATTGTATTGTATTGTTATATTTCGTTATTATGTAACAATGAAACTTTTATTTTATGGAACAACTAATTTGGTGTGTTCTCATTGTTACTTAATTTCTTTTTCCAATTATATATTTACATAATATTTTAAAATATTATTTTACCCTTTATCTTAATTATTTAAATCTAGTCAAACCTCCTATCCTAGAATAATTAAGGATATTTTAGTAAATTTTTAAATTACAGTATAGTACGATACGACAAATCAAACAATTAAAATGTTATTAAACAACAACAAACAATACAGTCTACCCAAACATTGTATCTACCATACCATACAATACCATATAATACAATATATTATAAAATAATGGGTAACAATGATCCAAACAAAGTACAATAGTAATCAACGAAGCGAGTTAAAAATTATGAGATTTTAAATTTAAATTTTAAGGGAAATAAAGAATATGAAATGCGGTAGCATATACCCTCTAAATTCTTTATTTGAAATTATGAACATTTTATTTTTAAATTTATGGAATGAAATTATATTGGAGTTATGAATGTCTTATCATATGATATTTGCGTATTTAAGAAAATAAGAAATCTTCATGATAAGATCGATCATGGTGTCGTTTTCTTTTGGGTCAATTTTCTAAGTATTATCAACAGTGTGATTGAATAAATAAGAACTTTTTTTATTTTCACTAAATTTTTTATATACAATCAAAAAATAAATAAAAATCACTAATAGATAATGTTTTAATAAATCATAAATTTGAATTAATTGGATTGATACGTTTTTAATTTCAAAATGATTAAACTAAATATTTTTTCTCATAATTTTCAAAACATTTAAGTATAAAAAATTAATTCAAAGAGGACTTTTGTTTCTAACATGACGTAGGCCTCTTGGACTTTGTCCATAATCAACTTGTTAAATGATATGGTTTCTAGAGGCCACATAAATTCATTTGAAATATAATAATAAACTTTTAATTATTCCACAAAATTAAGGTCAAGAAAATCTCCTGCAAAGTTCCCATGAAACTTAAATTCATCGAAATAATAAATAAACTTTTAATAATTCAAAAGTCTCAATGATAGAGATTTATTTGATTTTTTCACGGTGCGACTTTAAAAATATTTATTTTCTATTTATTCATCAAACTTTGACATGTTCATAGATATCAATAACAAGACGACTACTCTCTACATGCCACTAAACAATACTATTTATCACTTGCGTTCGTTCAATACAAGAACTACAACCCAATTAATGTCAAGAAAATATCCTACAATGTTCCCTTGAAACTTCAAAGGCGTGGACGTTTTAAAAAAAAGCAAGTACTTCTTGTTCATTTTTACTTGTTCAATATATCAAAATAAATTTTCACTTTTTACTTATCAATATTTTAAACATATATTCAAAGAAAAGACAATTATTTTTCTTTACGTTTTATCCTTAACATTAATACTATACATCAACTAATTAATAGAGACGTAACTATAATAAAATAATCTCGTAAATCATTATTTTCTTAATATGTATATCAAATACAAATATGATATGTAAAGTAAACGAACTTATGAATATTTTCAATTCATAATGTCAACATTACATAGACCAAAAATTACATCAATATTGTTTATCACCAGGTCCTCCATAAACAATCAAATGACCAAGTACATCTCCTTGCTCAATAAAATCTTGAATTTTATATAAATTTGTGCTACTCTCAAATGGATATGTGCCAATATGATCTAAAGAGTATGTCACAATTTCATCATTCACAATATACATAAAAGTGCACTTTCTAAAATATGCATTTTCTAATAAATTTTTATTTGGAAAAAGTCCACTACCCATTGGAGGAAATTGTAATCCTTGTGGACTATATATTATTATTAGGGGCGGAGCTATCCTTAATGAAGGTCATTCAAACCCCCTTCGATGGAAAACTATATTATTTATATATGGTTAAAATAAATTTATATGTATATATAGTAGATGTCGAACCCCTTTGGCTATCTATTTCTACAGATTTTGAACCTCTTTATTGAAAATCCTGGCTCCGCCTGTGGTTATACCTCCATATTTAGCACCTAATGCATGAGCTTGTAATGTTGTAAAAATACTTTTAGGCCAAAATTCCACTTGTTTGTAATCCTCTCCTAGCATAACCCACCAATTTCCATTGGCTGTATCCTATAGTTTGTAGTCACATATAGTAAGATAAATAAAGAATATTTCGTAAATAGCGTTATCAATGTCAAGTTTTGCAGAAAATAGTGAGATTTTGCTAGATTTTGAAACGTACAAGCATTTTGATTATTTCACAACGTACACAGACCAATGATGCAAATTGACCATAAAATATATTTATTGACAACATATAAATGTAGTAGATAGTGAGGAAAAAAAATCGTAAATAGCGTTATTAGAGTCAAAGTTTTTGTAAAAAAAAAAAAAGAAGGTGAGATTTAATTTGCGATATTTTGAAACATATAAGCACTTTTGATTTTAAAACGTAGCAAAACGCATAAACCCGCACACAAACCAATATTATAAATCGATCATAAAATATATTTATTGAGAGCAAATAAATGTAGTAAGATAATGAGAAAAATACGCTTATAACGTTATTAGGGTCAATTTTTGTAAAAAGTAGTGAGAGTTTACTATATTTAGAAGCACTTTGATTTCAAAACATAGCAGAACACATAGACCCTCACACAACCAATAGTTTAAATCGATCATAAAATATATTTATTGACAACAAAATATAGTAAGATAAATGTGAACATTTCGTAAATAGCATCATTAGCGTCAATTTTCGCAAAAAAAGAGAGTTAGATTTTGCTATATTTTAAAACGTAAAAACACTTTAATTTTAAAATATAGTAGAACACAAAAACCATTACACAAATAACCAATAGTGCAAATCGATCATAGCATATATTTATTGATATTAAATCAATATAGTAAGATAATGAGAAAATTTCGTAATTAATGTTATCAGCATTAATTTTTTTAGAAATATTGAGATTTTGCTATATTTTAAAACCTCGAAGCGTTTTGATTTCAAAACGTAGCAGAACACATAAATATGAATTACCTGCTCAAGACACATTAGTTGTGAATTAATAGGTCCACCAATTCTTGAAGGTACAAGTGGCATTCCTAAAGGTATATCTGTATTTACTAGGACAAATCCACTACATAATGTATTAAAACAACCAGCACTTCCAGCCTATAATAATAATACATAAAAAAAAAAAAAAAGCATTTGATTATAATTAGTAAACATTAAAGTGTTTTACAAAAGCTTTTAATTAATTGATCATAGAAATTAAATTTTGTTCATAATTACCTCAAATTTTGCATAAAGTCGGCGTATTGTCTCCATTAAGAGTAGGATGCACCTTCATTAAGTATAACAATAATATAAATAACAAGTATTAACTTAGAAATATGAGTTTGTCCTAATTTTGAATAAAATTTAACTTAGTAAACAAAATATTTTTTGAAAAACATTTCATCAAAAATCCCTTATCGATGAGCCATATTTCGACAAACAAAAATTGACGTTTTATTTATTTATTTTATATTATACAAAATTCTATACAACAGTTTTATAAGATAACTTTTAACAACATATAACGATTAATGATGTATGTATTCTTTTCAAACACTATCAGTGCATAAAATGATATATATAAAACTATCGATGATATACAAATTTCTACACCATCAGATTTATAAGATGATTTGTAACAACTTATAACCATTGATAATATAAATGTATTCTTTTCAAATTAAATATTGTCAGTGCATAAAATGATATATGTATAACCACCGATGATATACAAATATATACACCATCAGGTTTATAAGATGACTTGTAACAACATTTAACTGTTGATGATATATGTATTTTTTTCAAACATTGTCAATGCATAAAATGATATATATATATATATATTATATATATATATATATATATATATCATATCACTCCTATTTAAATGGGAGTTGATGTACCAACACAGCTTTGATAAGTTGTACAAAAAGTTATTTCATGTACCTAACTAGACATTTAACTTCTCTATGCTTACACGTGTAACCAATTTATGCAATACTTTGCTCCAAATTTGCTGAAGTTCTCATGAAGAAGTGTCTAAAATTGATATTCCTTGAAGAAGGTTGGTCAAAGAGCTCTTTGCATTTTTCCTTTTTTTGTCAGTTTATTTTTCTGAAATTTTGATAACGTACTTTATTTTGTATTTCTCTTATTAATCTATTTCAGTGTTTGCCCATCAATTTCATGCATGTCTCTCAATTGTTGTTGAAAGTTTCTTTAATTTTGTTTTCTGTTCAAGGTTACTGCATGTGACTGTTTCACCAATTCTTGGTCATATTTCTAAAAATTGGAAGCATTACAGAGGAAATAGTTGCTTCTAAGCTCATTCCTACTCTGTGGTGTTGTTATATATCAAGGTTTCAATATCATGTTAAGCAGATATTTTAAGAGCTCGATGACCACTTATACTGAAACAAAGTTTGTTCATCTCGACAAGTACTCGAACTTCTTATAATGATTACTTACAGTTCAACAGAACTTTGAGTTCACTTTCACTGCGTATTACAATTGATGAAAATGAATAGGATGCTTATAAAATTTATATGTAGGTAGCTTCTATTTGGAAGAGGCATTTCACAAAAATGTAAGTGATATTATTAAGCTATGTAGAACCAACTCTTCTATTAAGACTTTCGAAATCTGTAAAGACTAATATTTTTAGATTTGAACCTAAAGCTTGATCATGCTCCAAAGGTGACAGTTTTGCATATCTTTTAAGGCTTCGACTTTGACAGAAGAGATGAAATCTGTCTTTTGGAGTAAAATCGTTAAATTGGATTCATGAAATACTACAAACTTTTAGTTGCAGTCTTATTAGACCTTTCCAGTGATTTAGTGTTTGATGATTGTCTAAGAAGAACTTTTATGTTTGTTATTTATTTACAAATAGTACATTATTTTGATTGAACTGATCTCTGATTATATGAATTTGTTATAATTCATGAGATAGTATAGAGTAATGAATCATAAGGATAACTTTCTTGAATCCTCTATATGCCAAACAATCATTACCAAGGATCCGTATATAAAGAGAACATTGATGAGTGAATTGTACTTTATTTTTCTAATAATACTGAATAATAAAGGCCATTAAGCACCTACATCGGAGCTAACCTATTGAACTGAAACTATTAGATAGCACAAATTTCTTTGTACTCAAACGAGACAATACTAGACAATAAGCTAGCGTAGGATTCAGTTCTTGAATTTATCACTTCTAACATAGGTATGTTCTCTAATATGTTCCAAGATCTTTGAGTTAGCAGAAGCTGCATAATGCAAAATTACCATTTGCAACCTTTTTTTTTGTTTGGCTTTAGCTTCTTTACCACTTCTGCACATTTTACTTTTTAGTAAATATTTAAGCTTTTCCTTATATGTCATCTATTTTGATTTGTTTTCCTCTTTTTTTGCAGTGCCTAAGGATGACACAAGCAAATCCTGCAAGGTTACTTCCTTCTTGGGTTATAAGGTTGGAATGAACCACATTATGAGAGAAACTAAAAAATTTGTATCAAGTAAACTCACTTTTTCATTTATAGCATTTCAGCTTAGTATTCATATTTCAGCATATATATTATCATTTAGACTCTAGCTTCAACAAATTGTACAAAAAACTATCAAATTTGTACAAAAGAAGGCTAAAGGAGGATAGAGCCGAGGATTTACTGGAAAGCTTAAAGAATAAAAAGAACAATAAAAAGAGTAAAGAGGGAGACGCGATCTTCGTTCAGAAAAGGTATTGTTGCCTCAAAGTTCGCGTCTTTCATAGTTTTGTCGATGAATAAGTGAATGGGCATATTACTCCTACTAATTTGAGATTGTGGCACATTTGGTTGATTAAACTCACCTAATTAAATAAAGTAACTAACCTTAATGTATTATATCCAATCTTCAAGCCAATTAACTATCTTTTTGGATGTTTGATTAAAATATTTGCATTCTGGGCTATTTTAGTTTTAAGCTTCATGGGCAAAATTTATTGATGACTTAAAAATCACTTTGGCCCCTAAATTGGTCTGCATCTTGCTCTTCTCTTTGAGAAACTACTTGATTATTTTTAGTCTTTAGATATGCTATAGGAGTGAGTCCATTTTTGTGGAACTGACCTTTTCATTCAGTTTTCACCTATGTTGTTCGGACTTTTTAAAAATGGCAATGGGTGCATTTTAGATTCTCCAAAAGTAGTGAATATTTGAAGAATGTGAAGCGGGTGCAACATCGATGGGTAGATAAACAATTTCAATTTTAATGTTTTTTGCTTCAACAGTCCTTGCCAATCTAACATGAGCATTTTATTTGCTTTCAGATAATTGAGATAGGCAACAATCATTTGCTTGGAGTATCAAGTTCTGTAGGATTCTTTTCATAATTTCTCAGAAATACGTGATTTTCAACGGATTATTTACTTGTGTCTTTAAAATCTTTTTTTCTTTCTATTTTTCTTTTGTGTTGAAAACAGGTGCAACTTCAACCAATTTTTGTGATCTCCGAAAATAGGAAAATGGGAGTATTACATGTTCGCTTCGCAACTTCACGGACACTCATCAAATTTCATTTTCGGGAATTGGCAAGAAAGAGTTACATGTGAATGAGTGTAAAATTAGCTGACGAGGACATGACAATACATGTTGAGATGGTTCAGAAAGCATTTCAAAGTATTCCAAGTAAGTAACTCTCGATACGAAGTTGGTTAAAACTGTCCATAAATCCTCTATTGCTTTTGAGGCCCTCTATGTTTCAGTTCTTCTGAGATTCTTTTTTGTAGTTGCAACAACTCTTTAGATCTACAAAAAATGTTGGACACAGAGACGTTTGCTTCCTGAGCTGAGATCAATCAGCTTCTCAGTCTTATATCAACACTTTCTGCGGGTACAAGGAGATTTTTATCCGTCAAATCAATAACAATTCTTCAGTTGCAAGTCTAGAGTGTTTTTTTGTGTTCTGTTTGTGTATTGTTACGTCATCATCTAAGATAATGTAGCTTCACACACTCGCTCTCTGTGATTTTGAAATTTGACAATTTTAGAGCAATTAGTGTTTTTTATTATCTTCGTAGATAGCACAATATGGTCTTCTAGAGTATTGTGGTGCCATCGATTTATATGATTTTTAAATTTGACTATTTAAGAGAAATCTGAGGACTTTTATTGTATTTTCGAACAACTTAATTTGATCGGCTAGGATACTTTATAGCCCGCATTTTTAGTGCATGCTTTTGTAATTTGATTATTATTTTTCTTGAGGTTGTTTATATGTGTTGTCTTCGTGGATAGTTTAATGTGATCTTTTAGGGTGTTGGAGTGTCATCGCTCTCTATGATTTTGCAATTTGATTATTTATAGAACAATTGAGTTTCTATTTGAAGGTTTTTAATTTGTAATGTCTTCGAATAGCAGATACTGAACTGTCAAGGCTCACAAAGATTTGGAAATGGAACTATTTTAGACCAGTATGATTTTTTTTTATCTATATTATTTTTGTGGACAACTTGATGTGATCGTGTGGGTCATTTCATTGCCCTCTGTAATATTATAAATAAATTAACAGCTCGGTGGAAATCATTTCTGCTTCATTATGAATAGGTTGTGTTGTCATACGGGCATCTTGAACTGCAAGTGTTGATTTTCTATCTAAAGATATATGAAGTACTGGTATGTTGCATCAATGTGGCTCAACATTTGCTAAAACAATTCTTATTTTCTGAGATCAATCTGAAATAAGTGATTGTTAGGTAATGTTAACTCTTTCTTTATTTTGTGGATCAACAACTTCAATCTTATTAGAATTTAATAACTGTATTAGAGTTTTTTCTTGTAAAAGCCAGACACGTGACAATGTGTGCTTATATTTGGTAATTTATTAGGTTTCTATTTGTGCATTTTTCTCACATTTGTAAACCGACTTGATCTTTCTTTATGTAGGTTTTACTTGAATCATTTGTCTGATAAAGATGAGTTGGATTGTGCTGATGGTGTATGACCAGATGAAGAGTGAAGTTAGTTTATGGATGGTATAAATATTGCAAACTTGAATTTCGGATAGGCAACTCAATTGCAATTATCTTGGACTTCTTTTTATGTAAAAAAATTCTATGTTTCATTCAATTATGTAAGCAAGCTCAAAAATGTCTTGCTAATGTTAACTTCAGCGGCTAGCTCAGAGATGAGTTGGATTGAAACCATGCATGTTGGGCCCGTGCTCAGCACGGGCTATGACCCTCTAGTATATATATATATATATATATATATATAAGTGTATGTATAATTGTCGATGATATACAAAATTCTACACCACTAAGTTTATAAGTTGACTCAATGATATATGTATTCTTTTGAAAAACAACTGTCAGTATATAAAAATTAAATTTCGTTTTTTTTTTTATTAAGAAGTAGAAGTGAGCTTACAATCCAGCCAACTTCAATGGCATCACTTAGTCCAGCTTCAAGCCTCACACGAGCTCCACTAAATTGATCTTTTTGAACATTAATTGGTGCATGTATAGTAGTAATCATGCCAGCTCCAAGAATTATATGTATATCAGAACCTGGAATTTGTGTTTCTGCATACTAAAATCAATAAAAAACTAATTCCAAAGTAAGACAAATATATGCAAATGATTCAAAGTGGACACTTTGACGATTTTTATTCAGTGCACATCTGAACTTTATTTTGGTCTAATTACCCTAATTGAACTTGACGAGGTTATCAAATTGTCATGTTCGAGATAAATTAGACGAACATAAAATTTAGATATGCATTGAATAAAAGGAGGGGGGGGGGGGGTCAATACACACCTGGTAAGGATTTACTTCATCTAGGGAAATTGAGGCCTTAGAATTGGTTATGTTGTTTCCCTACATAAAGTACAAGTACACTTTATGTTAGAGATTGAAAACTAGAAAAAAAATTGAGGGTGGGTGGATGGGTGGAGGGGGTTAATATATTAAAGAATAAATCATTTTTTATGAATCGACGATGTAAAAATATTATATATTTGTATGATTAATTCGATAAAAATTCCATATAGCGTTATAAAAATAATCATGTAACATATGTGAACTTACACGACGATTATGATTTTTTTTCATGCCTTGCATATGTTGGTGTCGAATGAGATCCTCTTTTGTAACTCTTTTAATAGGAACAATTCCACTAGGACATCCACCGCCTTTCAACCCTATCTTTGAAGGTCTTTCGAAACTCAAAGGCTTTGCGTCTATTCTTGATTTCGATAAAGTAGGTTTCATCTACATCAAATTAAAATCCACATATGTTTGTCACAAAATTTACTAAAATTGAATATAGAAGTATATATTACAAACATACCTCGGGATGAAAGTCATGATTCTGCAATAATGGATGATCAAAAGCAGGTTGCTTATAAAAATCTACGCAATCGTATATATCTCCATCATTGATCTACAATCAACCAAACAAAATGAATTTATGTTTTTCCTTTTTTAAAATAAATAAATAATTTTGATATGCTTCAAATATTATGATGTATATCACCTATTCACCTCTATAGTACTCTTGATAGCTGGCTTATTTGTAAGCTTTAATTGCCTCTCCAATTCTAAATCTTCAACCTCAGACAGGCTTTGTCTTGCTTCAATTTTGGCATAGCTCAACAATAGTGAAATTACAACAACAATTTGTAATATCTACAATTTGAGATATATTTTAGTACATAAAATATAATGTATGATAAAATTAAAGCGATTTCGAATTTCAAAAAGCTTAAGAAAATAAATTTTTGCAAAGTTACCTGATTTGACATGACGATGGTGTTGAAATTTGATGCAAAATGAAAATATATGTGAACTTAAACAAACATATATACATTTATATTCTACCTTGAAGATGAGAGAGTATTTATTTAAGTGTAGAAGTCAAATGTTACAATTAATTTTCTATATTATTATTTTGGATTTCTTATAAAGGGAATTTTTTAAAGTCAAATAATATAAATTTTGAGTAATATTTTAAGATGTATTCTTTTTATTATATTGATATAAGAAAGTTGCAATTTATAGTACTTTTTATATAGTTTTTGAATATCTAAAATTTTATTTTAAAATATAGAACTTATGTATCTTTGATGGCCAAAATCTAACTAATGCATAGTTTGGTCCCATTTTAAACCACCAATTTCCATTTGACATGTCCTATATTATAACCAAAAAGAAGAAAAGAAAGTTAAAAGTTTCATTAATGTTCGATACAAATTTAAAGTTTATGAGTTCCTAATATGATCATGTAAGTTTGTATCAAACAAAAGAATTGGACATACAATTAAATAATTATAGAATTAAGTCGATTTTTACAAATATAGATACGAGATTTGAACAAAATCTGATGATTCTGTAAAGGCCCATCAGCTAGTGATATTGTACCTTGTAGATCTAGGCCTGAACGACTTTGAAATGCATCACTAGTTGATAAAATCTGTTTACTTATTTACCTAACATCTCTCCTGTGTTTTTAATGATGTGAGAGTTTTTTTATCTTAAGCTACTGGGACGTCACAAATTCGCATGCATGAACAAACCATATATAATTTATAAACAAAATGTCGAAACATTTTAAAACACTGCATTAATAAATCAAATATCTCTATGTTTCTTATACATATGTTCACCTGGTCCTCCATATAGGACTAAATTACCAGATTCAACCCCAGAGTTTGGAAAATCAGTAACTCTATACAAATTTGGACTATTTGCATATAATTTCACTTCAATATCATCTAAAGATTTAGTTTCATTTTTATCTGTTAAATAGGTACTATTCTTACAATATCCATCTTTGTTCAAGTCTCCAACTGGAAAATAGCCACCACCCATAGAAGGTTCTGGTACACCTGGTGGACTATATACGATTCCTCCATATTCAACACTTGTTGCAAATTCATTTAACTTTGTAAATATCTTTGATGGCCAAAATCCAACTGATGTATAGTTTGGTCCAAATTTAAACCACCAATTTCCATTTGACATATCCTATAAATGGTAAAAGGAAAAAAAAGTCAGATAAATAAATAATAATAAAAGAAGGTTAAGTTTATGAATTGATAGAGTGTATTATTTATATAATCAGATCACTTACAAGATAATTACATGTTATTCTATATAATAAGCATTCAGTAATGATATAGAATAAATGATAAGTAACCTGCTATAACATGTCAAAGCACACGAATATACATATTAATTATTTTTTTAAGATTATCATAAATGGATTATAAATATTTTCTAATGAACACGATCATTTTACCTTTAATTAGAGAATTTTAAATTCGAGCTCAGAATATGAAAAGTGAGAAAGAAGGAAGATTTACACAAATGTCCTTTCTATGCCACAATTTTAGATTTTGTTTGTCTTTGAAAGTTGTGCAAATATAGCTCTTAGAATTTGCAAAAACATTATATTGTTTGTCTAGTGTATGTCTACAAAACTTCAAAGACACTAGTCTAATGTTTTCTCATAAAATTTACGGTCTAAAAAGTCTATAAGTTGTTAAAGAAATTAAAGTAGTATCGACATTCACTAAGCAATTATCCCAAAAAAAGAGACAATAGACAAAATAGTCGAAGGAATTTTGACAAAGAGCGTATCTCTTTTTAATGAGACGTAAATTTAAATTAGTTAAGACCCTAAAATGGATACCAGATATCGAATGGAAAAATTTAAAAATGTGGGAAGATGCACACTTACACGAGCAATGTACATTGGTACATCATAAATAGGTCCACCATAAGTAGAGGCAGGAAGATCTCCATCTAAAGGTATTGCAGTATTTATATGTATAAATCCAGGACATCGTGTATTAAAACAAGCTAATTTTTCTGTCTGCGATCATAAAAAAATAATTAATTAATAAATCGACTTTCAAGAAAATCATATCATAATTAGTTTTAATTCGAAATAAGTTTTAAAAAAAAACTACCTTTAAATATATGTATAATCGTGTATGAGTGTCTCCATAGACATGTGGATTTACCTAACATAAATTTATTAGATAACTTTGATTAGCATATATAATCCGATGCAGAATTTAGAGTCAGTAGATATAGTCACACATATAGTTACTCGAGTTGTAATTAAAACTTACTATCCAACCGACTTGTATGCTTTCGATTCCATTTTGAACCTTAATACGACCAGCACTAAATTGATGTCCACTAAGATTTTGAGGATTATGTAAGCTAATAATTGCTCCTGCTCCTGTTATTTTGTTTGTTGAGTTGGATGGTATTTGCACTGTTGCATACTGAAATAAAGCAAAAACAAAACATTTTTTAAGCCTCTAACTAGTCGATATACATAAATTATACATTGTTATACATGTATATACATGTATTATACATCTGTTGGCTATTTTTAAGGGGTGGACGGGTATAATGTGTCAAAATATCGAAAATATTAGTTTTTGGTGGATAGAATATGGAATATAAAAGTATATAAACCTTGCGTCCTCCTTTAAAAGGTGTACTTGAGTTGATTCCATCAAAAACACTGAACTCCATATCCTGAAGAAAAATATGAAAAAAGAGTTTGAAGTATGAAATTCGAAAAAAGTTGTAGAAATTTTTGTAGCAAACTTACATCACCATAAGGGGATTCATCCGCGCCTCTAATTTGTGATAAGAATCTTTGTCGTATTAGATCGTCTTTAGTAATTCTTCTGATAGGAACTGTTCCAGTAGGACAATCTTCGTCTTTTAACCCCATGGTAAAAGGGCTATTAATGTTTGATGAAGTGTCATCTCCTTGTAAATTGGGCAAGGTAGGTTTCATCTGTATCCAACAACAACATATTCAAGTGGAGTCTGTAGAGGGTAGAGTATACCCAGACTTTACTCTAACCTCGAGAGGTAGAGGGATTGTTTCTTAAATTTGGTTCAAAATTTGATTATAAAAACTAGAATGTACGAAGTTGAAACTAGGGTAGAAATATACCTCAGGATGAAAATCGTGATTCTTCAATAGAGGATTGTCGAATGCAGGTTGTTTGTAAAAGTCTACACAATCATATATTTCTCCATATTTCCCCTGCTTATCAAATAGTAGTAGTAATATTTTATACGGTGATCGTTATTACTTTTCATCATGTATTATTTTTAAAAATATCTTCATATAAAAAATGAGATTGTACCTTAATCGTTTTGACAGCTGGCTTATTTATAAGCTTCAATTGCCTCTCTAATTCTAAATCTTCAACCCTAGATAGGCTTTGTCTTGCTTCAATTTTGGCATAGCTCAACAATAGTGAAATTGCAACCACAATTTGTAATTCAGCTCTCAGATGCATCAATGATTTCTACATTAATTTGAGAAATAAATAAGCAAACTTTTGGATTAGAAGTATATATATATATATATATATATATATATATATATATATATATATATATATATATATATATATATATATATATGACCCAAACAAAGAATTAGAATAGAAATATATAAAAATGACCACCTCAATTTCATGGAAACACAACAAAAATTCAAAAGTCATAAACAACATTATTTATACTAGCAAACAAAAATTCAAAGCATTTTTTGTTTAGTCAGATCTAGCATTTTGCACTCCTTAACGTAACTAATTCTATAGAATATCTGTCAC